>CAMXCT020001776.1:0-132426 GCA_947184155.2 Cladocopium goreaui
TGCCTTGCTTTTCATTGATGCAGCAAGTTACCATGAAGTATGCAAAAAAATGCAACTACTTGAGGAGGAACAGTAGATTGGAAAATGGGTGGCATATAAGTCACCTATGCCCTTACAGGCACAAGTGTTCTACATTTATCCTGCATATGCAATGGTATTCTTCCAGGGTTGCAACTGATTTTGCTCATAAGAGTTGGCACATGGCAAGGACAGCTCCAGCTTACACTTTCTCCAAAAATATTTTTCCTGTATATTTCGCAGTAATTTGCTATGCCGCTGCATATCTAATCCAGGTATCCTGTTGCCATAATTGCTTGGCTGTCTTTTTATTACCATAAATTTACTCATGGCTACGGGCAGAACTTAAACTATGTTAGTATACATAAGTTCATCATGTTAACCAGAAGGGCACAAGACCAAGTAAAAAAAGGAAACACCTAAGCAACCTTACCAAACAACTGTATCTATAGAATGGCTGCCTTGCTTTTCATTGATGCAGCCAGTTACCATGAAGTATGCAAAAAAAATGTAACTACTTGAGGAGGGAGAGTAGATTGGAATTTGCACTTTCATTTGCTAAAAGAGTTCCACTGGAAATATGATGTCAACCAAAAGGCGACCTGGCAGTCCAATATCAAAAACCACCAATGCAAATACAACGTGCTATGTATGTATATATATATATATACAGTCTTTGCAATAGCTGTGTACCTAGGTAGTACCTATACATTAATATATACATGAAGTACCAACTGACACAATGAATCTCTATGTTTCAAGATGTTGTTGGGCAAAGAAAGAAGTTTGCCATTCATGCACTAAGACCACCTATCAAAAAAAAATAGAGCTACAAAAAAACAAACAATCAAGAATAGAGCTAAGGATTAACAAACCAAAAACAGTACATCCCCCAAGAACTTTGATCTTTCATATATGATCAAAAGATGAAAAAAACAAAAAATAGTCAAAAAAACGCTTAAAACTACGTATTTTTTGGGACCTGGTGGCGTCCCACTCTCTATATGTATATATACATGGATTAGAAAGTCGCGGCAAGGGCCTTTCAGGCGGCCTTTCTAAGGAGGCAGCGCCAAGAAGATAAACCAATAATGTTGTTCGAGGCAAGAAGGATCGAAAAGGATACCCTAGAAATTTCAACAACGATATCCACTTGAAAAATGTTCAAAAAAAGAATCAAAAGATTCGAAAGTCAACTAGTTTCATCCGGTTCATCCTTTCTCGATTTTTCTTGTACGCTCTCTTTCAGCAAGAACAAAAGGCAAAGGCATGAGGTTTGCAGTAAGGCTTGCAGCGTGCACTCGTCAAGATGAAGAGTGTCACATGTGACTTCAGAGCTCTGCATCAGTTTTGCATGCAATCGATATTCATTTGAACAAAATGAAAATTGTTTTGAATAGAGTTGATACGTTGGTATCTTTTTGGGAGGCTTCTCAAGAATCACTCCTTGGACCCCAGAACGGGTCATGTCCTCAAAGCAAAGCCCAAGGGCAAAATCAGGCGGAATCAGGCGTTGACTCGGTTTCTAACAACTATGTGACATTGTGTGACATCATATAGCGTGGATGTCAATGAATCACACTGGTGTTGCCTTCATGAAACGTTGTTCAAAGGCGCTATATAATTTTGATTTGGCATGACAATGCATGACATGCTTTGGCTTTCAGGGAGTAAAAACAAAAAGGTCAAAAGTCCTGCCTCTGAGGCTACGGCCGGTTCTGTCACCATCCAGATCGGTTGCCGGAGTCTCAGAGTGACAGCTTCACAAAGCCCACAGTACCACTGTTTTGCTGCAGAAAGGTAGCAATGTCACATTGTCGACAATTTCACAGAATGTTGAGAAACAATCAATTAAAGGCCTCGCTTCTTCCCCTACACTGAGGTATACTTTCAAAGTCCGAGGCGCTTTTAGGAGGTGAGGAGAGCAGGAAACGAGGGAACCCAGAACACTGCAGGACATTGTATTACTCTTAATTTGTTTTGCACATTTCATCTCTTTCTTCATCTCATTTCAGCTCATTTCATCTCAGTTTTTAACAAAAATTCCTTGTCTTCTTGTGAAGCGATCTCCTGTAGCGGTGCCGACACTGCTTCCAAATACTCGTCCAATTCAGTAGACGCCTGGCCAAGTTGCATGCATTTTTCCGCGGAGACTCTGAGTCTTGAGGCTTGTTTCAGAGTGGGGTCAATAGAGGTGTCTTTGTCTTCTTGAGAATATGAAGCCAGTCTTCTGCGGACAAATGTCAAGCACTTCAAGCGTGTTTGAAGAGCTTAGCATAGCTCAGCATCAAATTCGGCCTGTAGTGTTTGCCTAGCTCAATTGATTGGGAGGGTGTTATAGGCTTCAGATTGGATAGCGTTTGCATCATTTTGCATCCATTTGTATCCATTTGTAATAGTTGGAAAGGTGGGACAAACATTCCAAGCCAAACAAGATGCAACTCAACCCCAGGTCAAAATGACTGGGGATCGTAGAGCGCCAATGCAGAAAAACATGTTTTGGGTGCCTTTGTGCTGTAACACAATGCATTTTCTTGTGTCATACCATATTCGCAATGATTGCCCAGTAGAAAACAACTACCGTCATTCATTCACGATTGAATTACGGGCTTACGTGTTCCAAGCTTGCCAGGTGACTGCAGAGATTGAAAAGCTTCAGCAACAGCAGATCCAGCAGATGCCAAAGTTGATACTGCAAAAGTCAAAGCTGACCGAAGTAACCAAAGTAAGACAACCGGACTTTCAATGTGGAAACACAGACCTCAGGCAGGCAAACTTCCTGACTGCAACGTACCACCTGCTTCCTGCGATTTATATAATATGCTTTAATGTTCGCCGAGGCATGAAAACACCAGCAAGGCCTGGCTCCAAAATGTTTTTACTGTTTGCTTTTGAATGCTTGCTAAATTGAATGAGGCTGGGCCCTGTTGGGGAATGTTGTTTTCCATGCCTCAAGAGACATGCAGTGCAGCTCAATCCTGAAAGGTTCATTGAATTGCGCAATCTATCAAAACGCTACACACCAGAAAATTAAAAATCAAACAATGAATGCAAAAGTCATCACATGTCAAGAGCAACCTCTGTCTCAGCATCGTGCCCAAGGCACTCTCAGGAGTGAATGGCTCCATGTGGGAGCTTGCCTTAGAGTGAGACATAGAAGGATTCAAGCGATTCAAGTTTCATGACTTAGATTGTTCATGTTTTTTCTACTTTCAGCATGTTTCATCAAATGCCGGTGTGATTTTACTGTAGCGCTCATAGCACCCGGAAGCATGGACAGAGAGAACACGGTTTCAAAACTCAGGGGCATAGATGGATTTTGAGGCCAATTACATGCAATCCATTGCACAGACGGAAACTGTTCAGTTGGGTGCTTGGGTGTACTTTTGCACTTACAATTTTCTTTGAGCATCAGCCAGTTTGCGAAGATGCGAAGCATGTCAGACTGTCAGACGACGCCTAACTCCAAAGTATGAGGAGATCTCAACGACAAATTCTGAGAGGTCAGAAAGAAGTAGAACTGCCAAGACCATTCAAGCAATGAAGAGTTGATACGAGATGATACTGGTATGTGTTCAAACCTGTGTGTAATGTGTTTGCCAAGTCTTCCACAAGTAGCAAGAGCAACAATGTTTACAAGACTGAGTCATGACTGACGTGCGTTCAAATCCATCCGGCATGCACAGTCCAGTTCTTTCATGCAAGCAGTCAATGTCAAAGCAGCTAGCAATGGAATCTCATGGCTTGAAAGCTTCTGTTTGCCTTCCAGGTCATCGAACAGCTTCAAGTTTGATAAGGCAAGTTGCACTTGTAGTCACAATGATGTCACAATGTTAAGAGAGTGCAAATGAAGGGAAGATGATGCATACAAGATTCTGCAAGATGCAAGAGATTTGACAAGAGAAGAAACAAATGCCAATCTCCAGGAGTCAGGCTTCTACAAGGACGTGAAGGCAGCAAAGGTTTTGTTGATCAAACAATGAGAATCAGCGGAATTCAACGGATAAATGGGTGACCTGGGTGACACCTGCAAAAGCTGAACAATTTGCTTGATCCCAAGTTTGTCAATGATTCCTGAACGCGTGAGCTGTTGCGTGGGTAAGGTTCTCACGCTTGTCACTTGCCTTTCCAACACCTGAAAGAAGGAATGACAAGGGACATCAAGGGACAATGCTGAAAAAAAACAAATCCACAACGCTCCAGCTGTTTGCTCTAAGTTTGCCGGATGTTGCCAGATTTTGCCGGTACAGCGGTACAGGCACAGCTATACTATGACCCAAATAGCACCTATTTCTTCACCTTGGACTACAAGAAGTGTGCCAAGTATCAGATTCTCACAACACTTGCTTTGGGGCCCTTTGCCCTTTGCAGCCCATGCGGCGACACAATCCTCCTGTTTCCACTAAACCAATTCATCCTGGCTATGAAGCTTCCACTCTTATTGGTTCTTGGCAGGTACTTTGTCTACGATTCAGAAGTACAGCTTCTTTGCCTGGTCGACTCACAGGTGCATCTCTGAGAGCAAGTTACAAGACCTGCTAGCACCGCAGACGACCTGCTAGCACCGCAGACTGGCTTGACAGACTACATCGTATCAACATTTATCAACATCTATCAACATCTATCAACATCTACCACATATTCTTAAATATTCTAACATATTCTAACATATTCTAAAATATTCTAAAATATTCTATATAGTTATTTCATGTTATTTCATAACACTCGTATGATCTCGTATGCCCAAATCTACCGATCTTGTTTGGCTATTGACTCATATTGACGCAATATTTTGCAGCGCAAGGGGAAGAAAGTGCCCGGTGG
Source organism: Cladocopium goreaui (assembly GCA_947184155.2). NCBI lineage: Eukaryota > Dinophyceae > Suessiales > Symbiodiniaceae > Cladocopium > Cladocopium goreaui. The sequence continues at coordinate 4,843 of CAMXCT020001776.1, forward strand.
AGAGACTAGGCCTTTGCCATCGCAGGCGGAGAATTAACGTTGACAGATCCGGAATTCCTGCGGATGCGGTGACGATTTTAAAGGCAATAATATGCTTATTTAATGTACTATAATATACTTATTTAATATAATTTAATATATTTTAATATGCTAGAATGCTAGAATGGTATCTGGTATCATAATGTTTGAGACATGTGTCGTAAAGTACCAAACAGAAAACCCTGATTATGATTTCAATGACGAGCAATTCGATTGTGACCAAGGTACCACGACCAGAATGACAGAATGACATCATGTCAAAGCTAAAGAGGGATCCAAACTGATCCAAAATGATCCAAAGCTAGTAGCAGCATGTAGCAGCTATATCTACTGTAAAATCTAGAAATATCATGAAATATCTAGATACATGCGAATTTCATGTGCGTATGCAGCAGAGGCCATACTGATGCCTACTGAATCATTCTTTGTTCAATGCCATCCTGCAGATGTCCTGCAGATGTTGCTTCAGACTTGGTGTTTTGGCTTTCGTACTTGCGCTCCAAGCCTGTCAGGTGGCCAAATCTGGTAGGCAAGGCCATCTTGTATCACGGCATATCACGGCATATCACGGTATATCACGGTATATCACGGTACTGGTATACTTGTTTAATCTCTTTTGGGGAGACTCACAAAATCTTTGATAAGATCCGAGCGCTTCTTTGGATGTTTGAAGCACAAATCTGTCAGCATGGCGATGAGATAAGAATAGATTCAATAGATAAGAGATGATAAGAGATTGCATCAGGGCAAGAGTCTCTCAGTCGCAGGCCCGAAAAGCCCACAGAGCGAGAGCGTCCAAGGAGTGCCACAGCATAGCACTGTGCTTGCAGTGCTTGTGCAAAGTGGAAGGACATGGATGTGATATCAACTGATATCAACTGATATCATTTGATGTATTTTTGTTTATTTTTTTTACACAATTTAATAAAATTTACAGTAAATGATGTAAATGTAGATGTACAGAGACGGATCACGAAGGGTCATGCCTTAGCACCTTCAAGTCTCGGAGGCAGATGTGACAATAGGAGCATGGCAGATGCGACAATAGGTTACAATAGGAGGATGATTTTGGATCAAGCCATGCAGGAACATCAACAAGTTCAACAAAAATCAAGAAGAACAAAGAAACGAATTGAAACAACATGAAACAATGGAGCTGCAGCATGTTTTTTCCTGTTCGAGCATCCAGAGAACTGGAACTTTGCCTGCTTTCCTCTACGTGATGCTGGCCATTGGCTTTCTGCTGCTCAGAATAGCTCATAGTGCAGGCTGGGCCCGGCCAGTGTGGGAGATGTGGAAAGGGTACACTCGCATGCCCACAAAGATTTGTCCAGAACCGAACTCCTGTCTGAAGTGCTGTCACACTGTGGTTCAAACTCTCTAGCTATTATGCTAGTGGTATTGCTATACATACTAATTATAGTGTATATATATATTGATTTATATATTACTGTATACTATCCTAGATTGTACTAGCTTTGCCTATTGCAGTTTGTTCAGAGCGGGGAACGCAGGAAGCTACTACCCTCATTGTGTTTATTCAGATTCCGATTTCTGTGCTTATTAGGGACTCTGGGACCCTTCGTTTCCTTGTGAAATCCATCAAGTGTGTTCGGAAAGCTGTTGGGTTTTTCAGTTTGCCTTGCAGGTGAGTGCGAATGTTGCTCCAAATGTGGCTGCGCTTGTGCTGACAGTTGCGCAGGTGGGCTACAGGGCAAGGACAAGAACCAGCAAGGATCTGTGGATTCATTATGATTTTTCACATCCAGACACAACAAGCAGGTTTGATACCGGCACAGGACTCAAAAAAGCGTCAAGGAAGAAACGGCTAAAGATTCTGTCCACCATCAGGTTTTGAGATGTGATTGAATGGACGGCCAAGTGGACACATGTCGACACAAAAGTCGACACAAAAGTCGACACAAAAGTCGACATAAAAGACACAACATGACAACCCCTTTTCAGGCTACAAAGCACCAGGATGCGCAGGTGCACCAGACTGCTTGGAGTCCTCTGTTGCTTGGCAGAATTGGCCCACTCAGTGCTTCACAGAGTGTCACCGAGCTAATTCACATGTTGTATATGTTTTACCTCGTTTTACCTCGTTTTACCTTGTTTTACCTGCACAGATTCTGTGTTCGAATCCCAGGTTTGGGGCAACACAAGATACACTGAGGAGTGGACCTGGGAAGTGCATAGGGGAAAGCCATGAAAAGCCATGAAAAGCAAGAGAATGAGATAGAATGGATAGAAATAGATAGAATTGAGCACAAGAATGAGACATAATAATATATAATAATAATATATAATAATTAATAATACATAATGATACTGTGAGAAAATGTGCTCAAGGATTCTCAAAGATCCCAGGGCTTGGAGGCTGCAGAGGTGAGAAGGAATACCATCCACACATACCCTTCATGAAATTAGCATAAAGAAATAAAAACAAACAAATGCATAACTGCATAACAGATATATTTTAGCATGTCTCTCTACCATGTTTTTGGGCTATCTCTTTAGGCACTGTTTTGCAATTTGTGTCCCTATCTTTTGGGATTTTTTGTCCCTCTTTTTTGGGAATTTTTGCAGTGGCACGCTGTGTGAGGAGATGTGGTGTGGTCAAGCTCACATCACGGAAGGGTTGACTGATTGCGCTTGCTGCGCAGAATGTGGTGACTAAGCAGCAAGACATGGGAGAGATCCCCGAGACCTAGTGAATCCTGCAGTACTTCTGGGCCAGGGATCCAGATCTAGAAATTCAACCCCCCATGCCATGACAAATCGAATAACACAGAAACTATCTTCCCTCTACAGCAACTTGTTCAAAATGCAAGCGTTTGCTTCCTATGCGTTGAGATCTTTGGATCTTTGAGGTTGTGCTTGCGGCAACACTTGTCCTGGGTACAAGGCCCTTTCTGCTTCGCAAGGTAGTAGCGGACGATGCCGTGGAGAAAAATCCAGTGCACTTCATATATTTATAGATTTATAAGTTTTTTCAAGATTTTATAAGTTTTGACAAAACTTTGACATCATTGAAGTCTGTCAAGTAGAACCGAGACAGATTTGGGCCACTCCAGGCGTATGGATGTGCAGGGGCCAGCAACTGCGAAGTAGACGCAGCAGGAGCCAATACTATCTTTACGGAGGAGGCACGGCACAACTTACCACCTCACGTGGCAGCATATCCCTGGCCTTCATAGCAGAGTATGGGCATCCCAGCACTTTAAGTCATGTGTTTGACACTAGATTGCTTCAGCTTTGTCAAAGCCGATTTAGTATGAACTGCAAGCCAGTGTTGAACCAAACCACCACATCAGAGCATGTGTGGAGCGGAGGTCATTGGCTTGTACAGTTCCATTTGCCACCCCTGTGTCAAGTGGAAAAGAAACAGCAAACACTTTGAACGAAAAGAAACACTAATCCTTTCCCCCTAATACTAAACCCCCCCCTCCCCAAATAATAAACACCTCAGGTAGTTTTTATTATTAGGGGGGTATGTATTATTAGGGAACCCTATTAATTAATAAATTTAAAACCTTAATATAAAATATTATAAAATAATATGAACTATTTTTCCGATTTCAAAATCAATTAAATTTCCTTTTATAACGCAATTAAAATATTGCCAAAAATTGGATTTCGAAGCAGACCCTAGTAGCAAATTATTAGTAAATTTAAAACCTTAATAATAAAAACATATAAAAACTATTTTTTCCAATTTCAAAATCAATTAAATTTCCTTTTATAACGCAATTAGATTATTGCCAAAAATTGGATTTCGAAGCGGACCCTGTTACTAAATTTAAAACCTTAATAGAAACTAGTTTTTCCAATTTCAAAATCAATTAATTTTCCTTTTATAACGCAAAATATTGCCAAAAATTGGATTTCGAAGCAGACCCTAGTAGTAATTTAAAACCTTAAGAATAAAAACTATTTTTTCCGATTTCAAAATCAATTAAATTTCCCTTTATAACGCAATTAAAATATTGCCAAAAATTGGATTTCGAAGCGGACCCTATTAATTTTTTTTAAATCTTAATAGTAAGAACTATTTTTCCAATTTCAAAATCAATTAAATTTCTTTTGGGCCCTATTAATAAATTTAAAACCTTAATAATAAAAACTATTTTTTCCGATTTTAAAATCAATTAAATTTCCTTTTATAACGCAATTAAAATATTGCCAAAAATTGGTTTTCGAAGCGGGCCCCTAATAATAAATCAAAAGCCCTAATATAAAAAATTACAAATGTTTGGACGGACCCTAATAATAAACACCCCGGGGTTGACTAGTTTTTATTGTTAGGGGGCGAAACCCACAAATGGTAATTGTTTTCTAAAGGGGATCAATTAAAGTCAAATTGGCCAATCTGAAATATTCCAAAATTAGAGATGGACCCTAGTTTTTATTATTGGGGGGTTTAGTACTAGGGGGAAGGGATTAATCCACGAAGCCACGAGAAACCTACTAGCTCCTCGATCCATTTACAAAGCCAAGATTCTGAAATGATGCAAGAATATCAGAGAATGCGAATAGTCGGTGAATATCGGTTTGGATAGATTGGTTCTTTTAGGGTGAAGCGGAAGTTGTGTTTTGACGCACGCAATCCCATGCGATCCCATGCGCACACTGCTGGAAGCTGTCCGCGAATGTCCTGACAGGAGTGGTGTAGTCGTGGCCTTCCAGGGGAACAGCTCTTTGCAAAGCCTGCAGAAGTCATGGCACAGGCACGCCAACACCTTGCAGCGACCCTGATGCCCAGCATGCACTATCCGACAAAGTCAGACGATTTCGAGGATTCATATGGAATTCATACATCAAATGATATCGATTGAGATTGATTGATGAATGTTGATGAATGTTGATGATGTTGATGATATTTGATCATGCAATCAACATACTTATACGGATACGTACTGGGTCAAAGTGGTAACTTATGCCGCGGTCATCTTCTTGTGCCGCAAACGGTGTGCCGTTGGGAAGTCCATGATATACATGTCATTCTTGCTGGATGAATCAATTGTTTGTGGCATTGATTTTTCTAACACCTTACAGGGGCACACATGTTTTTGAGACATATTCTTCTTGAGATAGAAACTCATGGGGATGGCTTCTCAATAGCTTGACTCGCACAGAAGAGAGAACAGTAGAAGAGAAGAGTAGAGTAGAAGAGACTATATACAGAAGAGTAGAGAAGAGAATCGAATTGAAGAGTGGAAGTGATTAGAGAGGCCTAGAGCAGAGAAGGGAAGAGTAGAAAAGATCCCTGCTGCCTTGCCCTGCTGCCTTGCCCTGCTGCCTTGCCTTGCAAAATCCAGATCTCGTACAGATCTCGTAAAGACCTCGTAAGGATCTCGTAAAATAACGCAATGAGAATGACATGTAGAACTCCTGGTCTTCTAGAGGTCAAGTTGATGGTGTGCCATGCGGTTTACAACGCTTTGTGTCAGGTTTAAGACAGATAAACGGTACAAAGCGTTGCAGTCCGCATAGGAACTTCATGAAAACAATGTGCACATACCTGGATCGGCAAAGTGATCGGCTGCAGAAAAGAAAACTGTTACCTGAGTACTTGGATGTACTCGGTGTGCCAATGGGGAAAACCATCATGGATGACATTCTTAGAGATTAAATATGTTGTTCCGACAATGGGAATTACATCTGAGAACTTGGGGTGATAGAAAACAATTTGTAGGTGTGCCATGCGTTCCTTGACATTTGGGGTGAGGTCAAAGAATTCACGAACTGATGTAAAATGTACCAAATCCCTTAGGAAAATAACACACCAATCCAAAAACCTGTCCGTGAGGGCCAGTGTGCCATGGTGATTTGCACATGGCGTAAGTTCTTGGGGTCGTGGGGTAAGCGGTGTGCCATGCGGTGGGGTAAGTTCATAGATTTTGGGGCAAGTTACCCCCCGGACTCGTACTTAGCTGATCTCAATGATCTCAACTGCAATGTCCCTCTTCCCGCCTCTGAACATCGCTGATCTGAGGAGCAGTATAGTGTGGCCGAATTGGTGAGCATGGCAATGCGGATCGTCGAAGCGTCTCGAAGCATCACTTGAGACATTTGAGACCAAGAGCAAAGAACTAGCGCTGGGACGTTGAACCTCACCAATCTGTCAGTGGACTCAACTTCGAGAGAGGCTGGTGCTGAAGCATGCTGAAAACAGACCATGTGGATCCATGTGGATCCATTGGGGTTCCGTTGCTAGATCCACACATATCAACGGCCAGATTCTGTTGTTTTGAATTCACCTTCGCATTTTGTGTCTCTTGAGAAAGAATCATGGATTCACGTAGGCAAAAACACAGTCCAGTCGCATCGCAGGTGGCAGTTGCAGGAGTTGACACAGAACATCACAGAACATCGAAGTTGATGAAGTTGAGCCAGAAAAGTCAGATTGCGCATGATTGCGCCATTGTCTTCATCCACTGTCTTGGATGTCCTTGAATCGTCCTTGGGCAGAAGCAAGCCGCAAAAGAAATGCAAAAATGGGTTGAATGAGACAGCTGCTGAGTGGTGGAGTGGCACATCGAAGAATCTGGTATGACATGGTATGACATGGTATGACATGGCATGACATCATATCATGACGCAGTGTAAACGCAGATTATACCACCATGATTGTTGACATGAAGTGATGCAACTATCGCTTTCGTGCACGCTGCACAAGTGCAATCAAAGATGCATGGATTATGGTGCTATTTTTGTGGAATTGCAAGCCATGCATTATGTTGATTTGTTTTGTATTGCAACATGATGCTACTTTGACCCCTATTGTAAGATTGGAACACGTGCTTTTGCAAAAGTGCCAGCATCCAGCAAATATGCAGGACCTGGGAACAGGATCTAAGTTGAAACAGGTAGCTAGCGTCCCTTGAGGTTGCATGTTACCAATGGGGCAAAGCCTTGGAGCATAGGAAGTCCATCAGCCTTGCAAAGAAATCATCACATTTCATCACAATGTCACAATGATTTGAATGTTGATCGATCTTGATGAACCGTGCCATGTCAAAGCAAGGGGCGACCAAATTTATGGGCCAATGCTAGCAAAGCTTATATAAAAGAGTTCTTCCCCAGGAACATACCTTGAAAAGAAGAATGACGTTGAATTAGTGATTCTGAAACGAATCCCAAAATTTGATTTTGAGTCTGAAGTTAAACATAGACTGACATAGGCCACACACGGCCGCACCGGGCCGCGCATTTCGGTAATCTAGGAGACAATGTTGCAACAAACCCTCTTTCCAAGCCAGGGTTGAGAAACCCTAGGTTTGCATATTGAGAGATGTGTAGATGTTCTATGAAGTTGTGCTCTCTGTTAATTTTGTTCTGTCTCTGCTTGCTTTGCGGCCTTTCTAACTTGATAATACAAGGTATCTTATGTTATATGGTTTGACCATTTTGGATCTAAAGTATGCATTCAATTTGATGTGAGATTGCAACATGGTGGGCAACACTCTTACTTTTGATTAGAAGGGTTGCGTTGGGTCCCTTTGGTTTGATACCGTTGCTCTGACTTCCGTTGACTTGAACCACCTACCAGTACCTGATACATCTTACTTGATCTTACTAGTACTAGTACTAGGATTATATAATACCCCACAGATCCCGTTCACTGGCTGTGTATTGTATATGAGTGTTTTTTGTTGTATTTAATACCACTTTAAAGATGTTTTGGGAGTTGCGTCCACAAGGTGTTTCCTCATCTTTCACACAGCAATTTTTTTCCAAAACAGAGTTTGTCGTACATCGGCGTCCCATTAGGGTTAACCTTGCTTTTGGTCAACTTATTTGACTTCCTGATCCAACGGCGTCCCAATAAGATTTAACACAATTCTGTTAAATTGGTCGACTTTAACGGTTTGGAGTTGGGCGTTTCGTGACTACTTGGCACCCGTGCAAACATGCAGCAAATGCATAATGTTGCGGTAACCTTTACATTAGATTCATCATATTCTTTTGTTAAGGTTTGGGTAAGTTTAGGTATTTTTCTGTTTGCACTTGTGCTTCGGCTGATGTGGTGACGTGTGACGTGTGACGTGTCGCTACAAAGAGTTGAAAGAGTTGAGGAGCAGAAGCCTCAGGCGTCGGCGCAGCAGGCGTTGCGCTTTCCGCTTCCACATGTCCAGTTTCCCAACACCAATTCCTGTTTGTATTGTAGCATTTACTGTTTGTATTCTGTTTGTAGCATTTTGCAATTGTGTACACAGTTTTCCCATGTTTTGCCATGTTTTCCCAATGTTTCCCATCTTGCAAGTGTCGGAGTCTTGTTCTTTGGTTCCTGCGTTGGCAGTAGGTTCTGCAGGGTTCCGTACAGGTTCAGGGAAGTTCCAGTTGTGAGGCTTTCCTGAAGATAAACAAGCTGTGGCTATTTTGCTGCTGTTGTAGCTTCTAGGTCAAGGTGACAAGCGAAGGTTTCTGCAACACTCGAGGTTGTTGAATAGGGGGAAGTTTTGGAGTTTGGAAGGTGATGGTGTTCATTTGTTCTGATTATTGCGTAGTGTTGACCCACGGCTCAAGTTTGTTTTGCAAGGAGATTTGCTACTTTAGTAGAGAAAATGCTGACCTGCTTTGTCAATCCTTGTCATGCGTTATCCGATGTTATCCTTCCATATCCTTCATAACATGACGTGTTGGTTCTCCGCTGGACTCAAGGATGACCTTTCACTCTGACGATGTTTTCCTGGCAAGGAGCCTTGACGCAAGAGATGGTCGGCAATTGCCTCAGAATATTTACGATGGTTGGTAAATACTGACAATCATTTGTAGTTATACATACATACAGTACACTTTAATCGTTTGTAATCATAACACGTCATCATCACATATCATCACGATGATTTGTCATGTGCTTAAGTCCATGGGCAAGACACAATTGTTGTCGTTCTTTAGTCCAGCTTTTGCGCTTGCCAAACGATTCCCTCTAAAGCTCATTCAACTAAAGGCGAGACCGCAGGCGAGAGAATGAGGCCGAGATCTCAATGGGCGGGAGAAGAAATGCTGAAATCATTCTATACAGACTATATACGTATGATTGAAAGTTGTATTGCTGTTGATAACGACAGAGTGAGCAGATTGCAATGGACCAGTAATTGCGAGTCGTGCTACAGATTCACCCACGGAGCAGACGATGGATCGTGAGAAAGACATTGTGGAAATTGGTGGCAGAAGCGTCAAGCACCTATCACCTGAACATTTTAATCTAACACACCTTCAATGGTTCTGATGATCATTCTAGCGGCTTTGAATGACAGCGCATATTCTTGGCAGGGGCAAAGTGTGTTCAATTGTTCAAATGAAGTCCTGAACCAAGGAGGAACAGATACTGCACTGAAGAGACATGAAGAATTTGAATGTGCAAGAGGGACTATTGATGACCAAATCCGATCAAGTTTCAAATTTAGGGAGTTTCTGAGAAGCTTCTCAGATCTTTTGACATCACAGTGAATCCATACTGGTTTGGTCAAGGCCAAGGAGCGGGAAGGCAGATTTGAAGAGCGCGGTGAGTGGATGCCCTAGACACATTAAGACACACATTTAAAGACACTAAGACAAGTAGACAGAGTAGACAAGAGATGACAGGAGGCAATTCAAGGCAGTGCCTGCTCCCTGGTGCTTCAGCTTAGCAGCTGCACATGAGCACATGGCCTCGCAAGTCCTTGAATGTCCTCGATTGTTGACTTTTTTTTAGCCTTTAAAGATCTTTGAAGGCAGTAGCGAAACTGACCCGAATCGTTCAAAACGTACGCACGTCAAAGTACCAGTCCACACGTGTCGATGTTTGTCGTCTCATTTTGAATGCGTTTAAATGCTGATAATGCTGCTCGTTGATCTCGTTGATCTCGTTGATCTCATTGACTCGATGCTTCGAGGTCAAGAGCTAGTGCCGGGAGTGATGTCCGAGTTGAGGACCGAGAGAGCTGAGGAAAAGTCCAGCAAAAATTGGCAAGGAAAATCACGGAAAATCAAGGAAAATCACGGAAAATCAAGGAAAGCAACTGAAAGCAACTGAAAGCAGAAAGTTCTTGCACTCAACTGGTTCCCCCTGGTTCCCCTACATCATGTCACGCTCGTTACAGAATGTAATACGCGCAACGTCCTCAAGTATCTCAAGTGCACGCTCCAAAACACTGATCATTCAGATTTTATGCTGAAGTCGGGAAACCTTTTGTTGAGGAAGTTCGGCACCAGCCAATCCACTTCCCTGGCCGAGACCCTTGGAGAGTTCTGGAGAGTCCAGTTGCCATGGAGAGTATACACAAATTATATATTACATTATATATCATTATATTACTATATCATATTATGTGTCATTGATACTCATTGATACTGATGTGTTATTGATGAATACTGATGTGTCATTTATTTGATGATTTTGAAATATGTTGACAACCTGTTGATATTGATGATCCGTTTGGAGTCCATGCGCATCCGCCGTGTCCAGGTGGGGACCCGCTAGCAAAGCTGGCAAACCCACTCCCACCAGGCCCACGGATTTGCCATGGACTTGCCATGGCTTGCTCATAGCTTTCACTGCTTTGGTGTTGCAAATTTATGCAAGTTTTAAAATTCAAAAATCACCAAACAGTTCAAAACTATGCCTTTCTTTTCCTGGGGTTCTCTTTGTTTGCTGAGTTTCATGCCTCATAGGGGGTTCCCCTTGCTCTGGCGTGAACAGAAACAGCGCGGGCAAATCAGCCGAAAAAGAAGAAGTCAGCACCCTAAGGGCCACAAGGGCCCATTGACCTATGGCCGGGTTTAAACCTTCTGGTGTCAGATTGTTAGATGACAGTACTTCAGAGCTGTAACGCCACCTTTGCACAAGCCATCTCATTCGTTTGGAAGACATGTTGAGGAAAGCGCCTGAGGGTGTACTTGGCCTGGCGGTGCACCCGACCATCTTTGCTTGCGGTGCATCACTGTGTTGTGTTGCTGTGATGGTATTTTCTTTATTTTTCTTTCACAGTCAGAGACTGAGGATGTTGTGCCGCAAGAGATTCGTGGTAGATCTTGGTATTTCATCCCGATCAGCCTCACTACGTCAGAGCAATTTGTGAGAGTACATGTATCACAGAAATCAAATAACACCTCTAACATCCTTTGACAATCTCAACCATTTGATGCAGCAGTGGTAGTTGGGAAGGCGTTGTCTCTGATATCTCTGTATCAATATTAACAGGATACGTCTATCATGTTTTATACCCCAATCCTTACTATTTAATATCTTCATATATCATAATATATCAATATTATTTGATATTTATTTTAATCCTAATTCATCGTCGTAATATGCGGTGTGGCAGAAAAATCATGTTTTCAATATGTTTCTTATTATTTCCTGGGTGCACCAGGCCTCAGCGCCGCTCCAAAGGCCAGGCCCAGTGACTGTAAAAGCCTTAGCTTCGCAGCTGGATCGCTGAGATCATCTGAGATCCATGATTCGATCTGCAAATTCTTCGGAATTCTTCAGAATTTGCAAATTGTAGACTTCGACGTCAACCTGTTCGACGCCTTTGATCGGTTCCGGCCGGTTAGACATGTTTCAACCAGTGTGCGAAGATCAATTGTAATGACGTTTCACATTTGATTGAATTGTCCATTATATATATACAATATATATAATTTCATATGTATACAGTATTATACGGATGTGTGTGTGTGTGTGTCCATGGCGGCTTGCATTGCAGAAGGAAGGCTGGCGCCAGCAAATGGACGAAATACGGGCCGTCATGACCGTCGAGCAGCTCCTGTTTGCTCTTTCGTGGTCCCAAAAATGGAAACGGGGCCGCAATATTGCCAGAAGAAGGAAAGGCTTCCAAAATGGCGGCCCCGTTTCCCGTCACCAGGGTGTTGCATACACCGTCAGCCACCCGCTGCGTGCAGTGAGTAGCGGAGACTCTGGAACCTTTCGTTTGTTTTCCTGGCAATGGGCTTGACAAAGCCTCATCCAAGTTTCACATTGAGGGACCACCATCAAGAATGCATTTTTCATATTAGATTCCGTTGCATCGGATGCTGGCTGTTGCATGAAACCTGCTAAAACGATAGGGGACTCACAAAAAAACGATACGTTTTTTGATTGCGCAAGCTTGCGCGTTTTGTGGTGTGGGCATAGTGTTTGCTTAGGCAGGGTTGTTTTTTCACGGTTGGATCCACTTCACCATGAATGGGTGTGCCCATGCGGTGGGTTGACTTTGCATGACTTTACATTTCTTTAGCCACCTAGGTGGGCTGCTTAAACTCGGCACCGAGTAGCTCAGATTACGGAAACCATGCATCTATTCGCAGGCAGCGTAGGCAAGCTGGAGTGGCCAACTCCATGCAGTATCTCGTTTTGCTGCCTGGCCTAGCTTTGGTAGACCGCGGCGAGCTATTCATTCAGTCTCGCACGCATGTGACTTGCAAAATGGAGCCCGGGCAGAACGATACCCAAAAACGACACCCAAAAATCTTTCCAAAAGCACCCCGGGTGACCGACTGGTCACAAAACAGGCGGAACGGGTGGCGGATGTTGGTAGTATGTTGTAGTGATGGATAAAAGTTTTGTGCCCGGGCCCCGGCTGGATAAATTTTGAGGTTAGCAGCTGTGAGTGGCCAAAGCATGCCAAAACCCATTTTCTTTCCAAAAGACCTGCTGGTTGAAGAGACCGCCCAAGCAGCGCGAAGGAGGACCAGACAGGCACGGGCAAAAGCACAAGTGCGCTCCAACGCACGCAAACAAAGATCGCCAGGGATGAGGATCCAAGTGGACGCGCTTCAAAACTATGCTCAAACAGAGGTAAATAATTGTCAAAATATGTAAAAACAGGAAAGCCTGTAAAACGATAGGGGATTCACTAACTTGATGACGCACTTGACGTAAACAATAAATTTCGACGGTGGCTCATATGCGGATGCGGCCCCAAAAGCGGGCCGTGGTGGCAGCGCCGTTTGAGCACAAGCCGACTGACAGCCAAACGCATTCTCCACTACCGAGCTGTGAGGAACCAATTGCAACGGATTATGTTTGGGAAGGCATGTGGCTCGAAAACAGGCAAGGGGTGTAGAACCCCATGTGGACAAACTCCAAGGAGACCACGCTACCCGAAACTATTGCTCCTCAAACCTGCACGCAAATAAGGGATTACGTCCCTCCCATCTGTGGTTACGCCCCCCTACGTCCCGATTACACCCCTCCAACCCGCATGTATCTGTGGTTACGCCCCTCATACGTCCCGATTCCGCCCCTCAAACCCGCATGTAAATAAGGGATTACGTCCCTTTTAGCGCTTTGGCCGTACACTATAGTATATTCCAAAGCGCGCGGACGGGATGGACGGCAACAAGTGCACGCCACACACTTCTCCCAAGATGCATGCAAAACAGCGGCCTGACATAAGCGTTGTAAAGGCGGCACGCTGCCAGAGCGCAAGGGGTGTGCATGGCTTCTTGCGGCCCCGGAAAGTGGACCATTTTCACTGATCCAAAACAGCTTCTGCGCCATGTCCCGTCATAGTATATATGTATATATATGGTGATCGATCTAAAGGTCCTTGTAAGGAGCTTTAATTGCGAAAGCCGTGCATGTTATGTTGGAAACCCTCGCGAAAGTTTTTTTTCGAATTCGCGAAAGTAAAATTTTATTTCGCGAAAGTTTCGCGAAAGTTGGGTATTATAATCATTATATGTAAAGGGTTGCCACCCACTGCCGCCCGGGGTCCGGCAGGAAAAGGGCACCAGAGAATGCGAGTAGCAGTAGCCAAGTTTCCAAAAGTGAGGCTTTGCGAGAGCCAAACACCAAGGCCCCTGGTCTTCGCTTTTCCTTCAGTGCACCCCCTGCTGATGGCCGGGGTCTGTGAATAGGGATATTTTCGCGAAAGTTTCGCGAAAGTTCCGCGAAAGTTATGCGAAAGAGCGGGCGAAAGTCAAAGTGCATGTTGAAGGGGGTGGGCCAGTAAACTTTGCAAAAAAAATTGTCCTGAGAAGGGATTCCGTGATGCTAGCTGCATGTTTAAAAGGCTACCAAGAAGTGATCCTTGATTCTCTGGCGTAATTTGGCAGGTGGTGAACGAATCTTCATAAGAGGTGTTGTTGGCCAACATGGGCCCCGCGAAAGATAAACATGGAGTTCGCGAAAGTTTCGCGAAAGTAAAATTTTTATTCGCGAAGAATGGCCGTTCCGGGATAAAGGAATTTTGATCAACAACCATATATATATATATGTATTTTTATGTTTATATTTATTTGTAATTATATATATATAATGTAACACGTGGCCATCATGAATGAAGACATGTCCTGCTTCCGCTGAGGTTTTTGCATCACGGCCAGGGCCAGTCAGTCTTCAAGCCAGGCAAAGTCTGTTGCTGGAGCCCATCTCCAGACATCTCCAGTTTGTTGCTGATGCTAATGATGCTAGTGGCTAGTGACTTAAGGTGTTTGTTTTCGAAGCACTTGAAACATTGAAAGCATTTGACACTGTATGCTGGTGCAGCCCTTCTTCTCTGCCAAATGCTTCAGCCGCCTGGATTCCTAGCCACGCTAGTCAAGTAGTTTCCTCTTATCAAAGAACATAATCAACATTTTAGCATCCAAGACGAATGATAGCGATGAGGCTCAATCTGCTTAGATCTTTTGGACGCGTACACCATCGTACACTTGGTTGGTGTCACCGCATGGCAACCTTCAGGGTTGCAAACAGAGATATGACTTCAATCTGGATGCACTCGGTACTTGCAAGCTACTTGTGTTTTCCCCCGTTGTCCTTTCAGTACATTAAATTAAATGTGCACTACTTTTCTGTGTATCGCTTAGCAAACATCTGTGATTCATGACATGGCAGTGCTGATTTCATGCTGACATCCCATGCTCTCCTTTTTGGGACCGTCAGCAGCAACGTTGCACATTTGTTTGTTGTTTTTTAATGTTTGTGAATAAGGCCATATTGCGCCTAAGGTACCTCCTGTGCCTGTGTCAAACCCTACGACATCTCCAGTGGCTGCATTGGATTGGATTTGTGAGGTGGACGTGGGATACCATGGGACAATGCATTGGATTGGATGACACTGTTGCTCAATGTTGCTTATGTTGAGGAACCTGGGGATGTTGAATCCTGGTTGGGGATTGTTCATATTGGAATCATATTGTTCTGAACTGTTCTGCCAAACTGAAGTCTAGAGTCTAGAGTTGTTTGTTCTTTATCTAGTATTAGTATTGCCTTTGTGTGCGTGTATTTGCGAGGACGTTTTCGTGGAAGTCTAGTCCTACACATGGCACCTGATGGACATGAAACGATGGCTCTTGAATCACAACTTGGAGCCCTTTGGAGGTATGTATGAGAAAATTCTCCTCGGAAGAAACGTTGCGCGGCTTGGCTACAGAAAAGCCGTTGATTCTTCTGGTTGTTTCATGGTGTTTCTGTCATTTTCTGTAGTTTGCATCGCAGTGTCTCACATTCACGTCGCGTTGCGACGAAGACTGCACCAAAAGATTGTATATTAGATGCTCGTGTCCAACGGTCAATCTTGTCAATGCCAACAAATACGTATTTCGGCAATGTTGCAAATCAAAAGCATGAATTCCGGGCCAATGTAGTCCTAAATCGGTGTTGAGGCCCAAGCTGGCCTCAGCGCACCCCACAAGTTCCGCAAAATTCCCCCCAACGCCAAAATGGTCTGATTTTTGCCCTTTAGGAAAAAAACACTTCAAAACCGCGTGGTTCTTGTTACCAAAAAGGGGTTAGCTCGCCAAAGCTAGCAGAGCTTTTGACGATGTTGACGGATTCATGCGACACAATGTAAAATGCTTTGCACCTCCAGCAGGGGCGGGTTTTCTCACAATGATTCGCAATGTATGTCAGTTTGTTTGTTTTGTTTGTTTTGTTTGTTTGTTCGTTCGTTCGTTTGTTTTTTAAAAATGTTTGTTTGTTTTTTGTGAGATTCTGTTTCATCAGACTGCAGTAGATTCCTCCGGAATTTTGCATCAAGCGTTGGTGGGGGCAATGTGTATGCAAGATGTGTAAGGTGTGTTTGGATGCGCGCATGCACGCATCAATGGACAACATCAAGCACAGGGGCCAGCAGAGTGAGATGAACAGACATGGGTCTTACTACCTTCCAATGGATTTTCGATGGGAAAAATGTGCCATATCTGATTAATTACCAAAGGTCAACTGCTTGGTTTTTCAACCATAGGCTCTATGCAGTCTTGGGAAACAAAAGAATGTTTGCACAGGTCCCCATGTTTTGTTCTGTCTTCTTCTTTGTTCGCATTCAGGAAAGCACGAGCAGCTTTCCGAGTTGCACAGCTGGCATGTGTGAAGTTGATGGGTAATCGCAAGTACGGACAGAGGCAAGTCACTCCATCAGTTAACATTATGTTTGGATATTCTTGTTTATTCCACTTTGAGAGTGGGCGGGGTTTCGTGCCCGCAATCAGGGTTACTTTCCAAGGCAACCTGTTTGGATCTGAGGTCATGTCTTTCGTAGCCTTTCGTGGTATGAGATTCCGTCAAAACTTGCGTGGATTAAGTATGTATTCAAAGCCAACGAGATAGATTCTATATTCAAGGTGGCACTGCCATGTTGAACACTGCGCTGGCAGAAGAGTTCAGGTCGAAGCAGTTGTTCCCAATGGGGCTACTAGTCAAGATGCACCTAAGATGAACCTAGATGAACTGAGATGAACCAAAAGTTGATCACCTGCAACAAAATATTTTGCCATGGCCCAATCACGAAAGCCAGCCTGATGAGCTGGATCGTTGCTTTTTGCGAACGAAGTGAGAATAGGGGGTCTGGGGGGACCCCTTGCCGTACGGGCACTTTTCCACAGATTCCATTGGCGTGGGGGTGGCATGGCAGAGGTGTTTTGGAAGGCTATGTACCAGAAGGCAAACAGGTGACAGTAGGTATCGATTCCCCCCTTGGTCCGCACGACACAGCACCAACGGGACGAATCCATAGGACAGTGCTCCCCATGACAGGACGGGCCAAGTGACACGTACAGTACAGAGACAATAGAAGAGACCCAGTCAAATATCTGAAAAAGGCATCTGACACTAGAGAGTCGAGGTTCAGACTTGGAGGATGGTATGAGGGCTCGTTGGTTTGTAGATGCACTGCACGACATAGCTGTTATGTAACAGAATTCACCAGCAGGAAGGATCTAAAGGACATCGCTATAGATGACAAGAAGGAGTCCTAGTGAAAGATCTGGCAACGGTATCTGACACTAGAGAGTTGATGGCTCCGATTTGTAGGGTGTTATGGGGAATGTTTGCAAGTTGTGGGTGATCAAGAGGAGACTGGAATGAAAGTGGTATGTGAGATGAACTTCAATCCTCTTTAACACCACCAGATGAGAGCTGGTGTTCATTCCCCCCTTCTCAGGTAACCCCCTTACATAGATTGCTACGATTGCTAAGTCCGCAACATGGCCACATGTGTGATTCCATTGGACCCCATATGCGAATATGTTCAAAACTTGTGTAGGGTTGGGCATGCAAACTCCGGAGAGCCAGGCACAAGCAGAACCTCATGAAGCTGGGAATCTGAGCGCCCCTTCACATCCTGGACCCCTCTGAATAAACAAAACCCAAGCAAAAAGCGGCGTGTTTGCAGTTCAGTTTGCCCATTTTGCCCAGTTTGTGGGTGGAGTCTTGATGGGCAAAGTCGTTTGTCTCAGTAGGCATTTGTATTCTGCACATCTGATGCACTCTGCACTCTGATACACTCTGATTATAGTTGATTCAATTTTGTTTTGTCTCTGTGACTTTTGCATCCCCTACTGGGAGTCAGTGTCGGCACTTGCTGATTCAACTTGCTTGGACGCTCCTGTGGCATTTGGGTTGCCACATATTGCAGCTCTATTCTCAAGTTTCGCTGTGTGGTTTTAGGCTTGAATTTCGCGGAAAACACGTCAGCAAAACACAAGTGACACGGTGTGAATTCAGCATGCCTTTGACCAAAGCATTGCCTTGTGATTTCAGGTCTGACATGTTTGCATAGCCTTTTAGGCGCAGATGATTGCCCTTAGGTGGGCCTCGCAGTTCCAGCGAAAAGCGTCCGTGCTCCATCCGCTACCACTGGGCTGAAGCTCAGTGGTAGCGGAGCCTGATGGCAAGTGATCCTGCTGGTGCACCAGCGACCTTTGGCCGAGAGCCACCACCGCCGGTTTGGGACGGCAGCGAGCCTGGGCTCCTCTTTGCTGTGTATGAGAAGAATGTGAAGTTGTGGCAGTTCGAGACTGAGCTGGACACGAAGAAGCAAGGTGTTCGGCTCCTGAGGGGCTTGACGGGCGTTGCCCGTGCAGCGGCTGACAGCCTTGAGTTCGAGCAGATCGCCGATGAAAAGGGGGTGCAGAACATCCTTCAGGTGCTGAAAGGGCATTTTGCTCCACATTTGGAGGTGTCGCTCCCTCGAGCGTTTGAGAGGGCGGTGTATGGGGCCCCGCGTTCTCACAAGGAGGACATTCAGGAATACCTCATCAGATGTGAGAGGGCCTTTCACCTTCTTAGCAAAGAAGGGGTATCACTGCCTGATGCAGCTGTCGGCTATGTGATTTACCGTCAGGCTGCGCTGTCGGAGAGCCAGGAACTCCGCTTTGGCGCTTGGGCTGGTGGCAAATACGACAAGGCAACAGTTCTGTCATGTCTTCGAAAGTTGGACAAGGTTGTCTCCTCTGAGAAGGGGAAAAGCTCAGTGGCATACGTACAAGAAGATGGCGATGCTGAAGGCCATGACGCAGAAGAGTATGATGATGGAGAGGACGGTGAAGAACAGTATGTCTTCTTGGACGAAGGCGACATGGACCGCATCTTCGAAGAGCCGGAGATTCAGGTGGTGCTTGCCTCCTATCAGGAGGTTCGGAAGGCGATCCAGAACAAGCAGAAGGGCAGGCAATTTTTCAAAGGAGGAAAAGGGCGAGGCTCACCTTGGCAGAATTTTACCAAGGGCAAACAGAGGGTCCACGTGGAGCAGTTGAAACTGCGCACCAGGTGCGCTCGGTGCGGGGCCATTGGGCATTGGGCTCGCGAGTGCCGCGCGCCTGAAGATCAGCGTGGCCGCCTTGCGAGTGCTGCCATGTCATCGAAGACATCTGGCTCATCGGCACCGAGCACTACAAGTGGAGGTCAGCAGTCTTGGTATGTGGCATCTGAACCAAGTGGAACCTCGTCGTTTTGTTGTTTAAGTTTTTCTTTTGAGTGTAGGGGAAATGACACTCAATCAGTTTCTGAGTCCAAGTGTTCACGCAATGCATGTTGGGAATGCAGCAAAGAAGTTGGATCTCAGGATAGCTCTCTCGGTTGTGATGTGAGAGACAGTTTAGATGTTTTTGTAGGGTCAAAATTGGCATTTTGCCAAAGCGACCAGAGCCGAAGTCACCACTACTTTGTCGGCCTGACAACTTGCCCGACTATGGCACTTGTGGACACAGCAGCTCAAGATGGGCTAGTTGGTCGGGAAGCTTTGCAGAGGCTGTCGCAAAAGTTGCAGAGTTTTGGTTTGAGGGTGAAGTGGACAGATAAGAAGGCAAAAGCGCATGGAGTAGGAGGTCAAGCAGAGGTTCATGGAATAGCAGCAATACCATTAGGGTTAGCAGGATCTTCTGGTGTTTTGGAAGTGACAGTTGTCAGTGGAGATGTTCCTCTTTTACTCCCCATCCGCATGTTGAAAGAGTTGCAAGCTGTGATTGATTTGGAGAGCAGCCGCATGACATTGAAACGTTTGAGACAGTCAGTTGAGTTGCATACCATGCCGAGTGGACATGTTGCGGTTGACATCCTGAATTTTGGTCCAGAAGGTTTTTCATTTCCTCAACAAGCAAGAGACGTTGGATATGCAGAACATGATTTCCGTTGTGACGGAAGCTCAGGCTCGAGTTGCGTGATGCTTACCCATTTGCAGTCTCTTGCGACCAGCTTCAACCATGGTGGATCGTTTAGCGCTGTTCCGCCGTGCCTTCAACCGGAGCCCTGGAGATGTTACGATGGCAAGTGGGGGTACGGTGAGTATGCACCACAACCCCAGGAGGGCAATGGCACATTGGAGGCAATTGCTGGACAAGGTTTCTCTTGTGCAGACCTTGGTTGGGCTGGAGGAGTCAGTGAATTCGTGGCTTCCGTCCGATGCGACGGGAGCGCCAGCTTCGTCTCAAATATCCTCAAGGCAGTTGGCAGAGTTGATCCAAGACGCACCCAAGTTGACGCCGCTGAAGACCAAGGTTGCTGCGTTGGTGGAGCCAGAACACTGTGCGCATGTGGAAGAGCGGCTCACAGCGGCATCCAACCAGTACCAGACTTGGGCCATATGCTGGGATTGTCACTCCCGTTGGAAGCTTCCAATGGAGTGGCATCGGACAGCCAGTCCGAAGAAGCCACGCGCCAAGACAAGCGCGTCGAGCTCAGCGGCAGAGGCATTCAAGAAGGAGATCCAAGGTCGAATGGAGGCGGAGATGCGAGCAGAGTTTGCACACAAAGTCCAAGAGCAAGCCTTGAACAGCCAGAGCATGATGCTGCAGCTGCGCTCGACACACGCCGAGGTCGACCAGATGAGGGAGCGTCTGAGCAATCAGGCAATGGCCAACTTGGAGGAGATGGGTCAGTTGCAGTGTGCAATCGAGGAGGACACAAGGATGAAGGCACAGCTATCTCAGATGAGGTGGAATCAGGAGGTGCAACAGATCATGATGAACGAGTACGCCACAATGGCGATGGGACAGAGGTTCCAAGATCACCCCGACTTCCATCACAACGAGATGCACATGTATGCAGAAAGAATTCTACGTGCGGAGGAGGAGACCCGGAGGGAGTCCAGGATTGCGGAAGCCCTGCGCATGGAGAGTCAGGAGGAGGCGTTAGCCCGGGGCAGCAGAATGGTGAAGAAGCCACAGAGCAAGTCTCCGACAAGGTCGAGAGCGGCATCCCAACCCAGGAGGTCTGGGTGAGGCTGACAGGAGATGGAATGGCTGAACGTGTTGAGGAGTTCAGTCGCTGTCCGCATTTTGGCATCCAGGATGTGTTTGTGAAGGATGGCAATGAGGCCTTTGCGATTGCTGATGTTGAAGAGCTGGTTTTTGAAGATGAGTGTTTTGTTGTTTTGCGAAAGAGTGCCAAAGATGCGGCTGAGGATTGGCTTCCAGAGGTGGAGGAAACAGCACTTCCCCGCAAGACCAAGAAGCAGCTGCGTAGGGCCTTGAATGATGGAGTTATGAATCAAGTTTTCGCTGTCGAGGTCAGCGAAGAGAGCAGCTCACCGAGAGAGGTGGCTGAAGTCTCCAGTGATGAAGTTTCCAGTTCAACATGCGCTGTCGAGGTCAGCGCAAATGATGGCGTACCGAGAGAGGTGGCCATCGAGCAGGGTGCTGAAGATGCACTCGCTGTCGAGATCAGCGAGGTTTATAGCCCGCCGAGAGTGGCGGCTATGGCAAAAAGGTACAAACTCAAAGTTGGGAAGTCGTACGACATCTTGACGGGGTACGACCTGCGGCTCAAAAGAGATTTGAATCGAATGTGGCGTAGTCTGAGTGAAGATGAGCCAGAGCTGGCCGTTATCAGCCCGCCGTGCACGCCGTTCTCCCCACTCCAACAGTGGAACTTCCCTCGAATGCTCTTTGAGAAGGTTGCCGTGATGATTGGAGAAGGTTTGCATCATGTCTCCATAGCATGCAAGGTGGCAAAGTGGCAGCATTCTCATGGGAGGTTGTTCGTCTTTGAGCACCCTAAACCTTCAAAGGCTTGGGATGAACCTGAGATGTTGGAGTTGATGATGTTGCCAGGCGTCTATGTTTGCGTGGTTGATCAATGTGAGTACGGCTTACAAGTCGGATCTGGGCTCAACAAAAAGACCACTCAGTTTGTCGTCAATTCAATCCACATAGCTGCCGAGCTTCAGCGCCGCTGCAGTGGCGAACACCAACATGAACCGCTGACCAACGGTCGAGCGGCCAAAGCGGCCATTTATCCACCAGAAAGCGGCCATTTATCCACCAGAGCAGCAGAGCCTTGATCCGAGGTTTGAAGAAGCATCTTCGGGCCAAAAGAGGGCAAAACTCAGTTTTTCTTGAAGTTCCAGAGGAGATAGCTGTTTTAGCTACGGGCAGTCAAGCAGTTGGGCATGAGTTGGATGAGTTTGAGGACATATTGCCTCAAGAGGTTGCCGAGCACAGACAGGCAACCAGGGCTGCTAGGAGACTTCAAGTGGCTGAGAGAGCAGAGGTAGCAGTTGCAGAGGAAGACAAGCTCAAGATCCGAAAGATGCACAACAACCTGGGTCACCCTGCATTAGACAGTTTTGTCAGGTTTCTGCGTGCTGGAAGAGTGCGTGATGAGGTGGTACGATGGGTTCTCAAGGAGTTCAAGTGTGAGACATGCAGCAGTCAAGCTATCCCCAAAGCTCCAAGACCTGCTGTTGTCCCAAAGTGCTACAAGCCTGGAGTTGCAGTGGGGATAGATCTTTTCTACATTCCTGACCCTCAGAACGTCAGGTCACTCCCAGTGCTGAATGTGGTGGACGTTGGCACGAACTACCAGGTCATTGAGTTGCTGGAAAACAAGGATCCACTCAGCGTTTGGCGAGCGTTTTGGGCATGCTGGTGCAGAGTTTTTGGGGCACCTCAGTATCTGACTGTTGATGAGGGACTCGAGTTCAGAGGCGAGTTCACTCAATGGTGCTCAAACTATGGCATTCTGATCTTTAGATCAGCAGCTCGGTCTCCCTGGCAACAGGGCAAAGTGGAGCGTCATGGTGGCCTGATGAAGACCATGATCGAGCATGCCAGAGCAGCTACACCCATTGAGAGCGTTCAGGATCTCAAGCTGCTGTTGCAGGAGTGCGAAAGCGCAAAGAACAGGTTCATGAATCGCTCAGGATACAGTCCAGTGCAGAGGCAGATTGGGCAGTGGCCTCGTTTGCCAGGGTCACTTATGAGCGATGAGTTCTTGGACCCGGCGCTTCAGCTTCAGAACGCGTCGGACGAGTTCGATCGTCTGCTTGAGCTCAGGCGTTTGGCGCAGGAGGCCTTCGTTGAACTTGCAAGCAAAGAAGCAGCTGTGAAATCATTGAGGGCGAGATCAAGGCCACAGCGAGTTTTCAAGACAGGCGATGTGGTGTACGTGTTCCGAGCTCTTCGGAAGAAGAAGAGTGTGCATGGGCAGCAAGCAGCCCGAGGCCATGGCATGGGCCGCAAAGCCACTTGGGTCGGTCCTGGACACGTTCTTGCGCTTGAAGGTTCTGTGGTGTGGATCAATATGTTTGGTGAGTTGTGGCGAGCTTCTGTTGAGCAGACGCGTGAAGCCACGACCATGGAGAAGCTTGGAGTAGAGATGGTGGCAGAAGGTTTTCAAGAGATGCAGGAGAGGTTGAAGAGGAGTTCACATAGAGCGGGCTACAGAGATGTAACCCGGGACATGGAAGAGCTTGATGTTGAGGAGGAAGGAGAACAGCGTGGTCAGCCAAGGGTTCGTTTTGCCTTGCAAGATGATGTGACCACACATCCTGCACAAGGTCCTTCATTGCCGCTACAAGATCTGCCCGCTGTGCCTGAAGAAAGTGAGGAAGAGTCAAATGAGGGATCAACACCCCATCATGATACCAGAAGGGCCTCAAGGGCGACCGTGCCTGAACCAGATGCAGAAGGTGAAGTGATTCAAATGAATGAGGCCGATGTTCAGAGAGAGTTTGACAGGCAAGCAGAGGAGGAAGCAATAGAGAGTATGGCAGAGTCGGTTCAGGCAAATCAGACTCTTGACGGTTTGATCAATGGCTATGAAGCAGCTAGGCAAGCGGTTACGTCAAGATGGCAGCAAAGAGGAACAGCACCTTACTTTGCCGAGTTCTTTTTGCAAACCGACGGTCCTGAAGCAAATGAGGTCGAGGAAGATCCCAAGCGGGATTATTGGGCATATGATGAGTGCCGAGGCATTTTGCAACGGCACCATGTGCACTGGCGCAAAGCTCTCTTCAGCCCAGCACAGATTGAGGGTTGTCCAGTTCCTTTGAGAGCAATACGTGCCAGCCGAAAGACACAGAGGATCGAAGCCTCAGGAGAGGTTCATGAAGTTTCAGATGAGTGGTCCCTTTTTACGAAGAAAGAAGATCGACATACGTGGTGGAAGGGCATCACAGAGTTTGCAGTGGACAAACATTATCTGCAAACGTTCAAAGGACCACAGTTCAAAAAGCGAGGTGAAGGCGAAGTGTTTGCACATGAGATCCCGGCTGAGGAGTGGCCGGAATGGAAAGTTCAAGATGCGGAGGAGTTTGGAAAGATCGTTTCAAGTGGCGCTTTGAGGGTTCTGAGCGTGGAAGAAAGCGCTCAGGTACAGAAGGACCTTAGAGAAAAGGGTCAACTCAACAGGATTTTGCCAAGCAGGATGGTCAGGCGTTACAAACCAGGAGATAGCCCGGGAGCGCCAAGGACGAAAAAGTCTCGTTTCTGCATCCGAGGAGACAAAGACCCAGACATAGCTGATCTGTCGAGGTTTGCACCGACAGTCACCACCTCCAACTTGCAAGTGCTTGTTCAGGCAGCCATGAACAAAAAGTTCCGTGGCGTTGTGGGAGACCTCAAAGCGGCGTTTACACAAAGCATGCCGCTATGCCGCAGCGCTGGGAAACTTTACTGCAAGTCAAGCGAAGGCAGTATGCCTGGTTTGGAGGAGGGGCAAATAGCAGAGATTGTCTTGGGTTGCTATGGTCTTTGTGATGCTCCGATGCACTGGAGAAAGACTTTGGTGCGGTTTCTCAAAGAAGAGCTGGGTTACAAACAGAGCTGCTTAGATCCTTGCACCTTTCTTCTACATGGCACAAATGGTTTGCATGGAATGGTGGCGGTTGAAATAGACGACCTGCTGATGTTTGGTGACGAAGTTCACGAAGCAAAAATGGCCTTACTTCAAAAGAAGTTCACATTTGGGAAAATTCAGACCATTGATGAGAGCGGTGTCAACTTTAATGGCAGGAGATTGCGCCGCTTCGACGACACGATGGTCATTGACATGAAGGCCTTTGTGGAGGAGCGATTGAGTCCTGTGCCCTTGAGCAAAGAGCGTTCGAAGCAGAGACAGGAGAGATTGACGGAGGAAGAGATCGGAGAAGTCCGCAAGACATGCGGGTCCTTGAACTGGGCAGGCCGTGAAGGCCGACCTGATGCGGCAGCCGCTGCATCCATGTTCGCATCTCTCATGAAGGAGATGACAGTCTCCGACGTCCTCGAGCTGAACCGCGTTGTGGAGCGCCTCAAGCAGTCCTCGGAGCTGGCATTGAAGATTCAGCGGATCGAGGATATGTGCTGGGGGGTCATATCTGACGCCTCTTGGGCCAATGCAAGAGGAGGCAAAACACAAGGCGGGCATATGCTCGTCACATTTGACCGGAGCATGCTGGATGGTCATCGAGCAATATGTAACCTTCTGCATTGGAAGAGTGGAAAATTGCATCGCACAGTCAATAGCACGCTGGCAGCGGAGACGCAATCACTGGCGAGGGGAATAGGAGACCTCTTGTGGATGATGGTGATGTACTTCGAGATCACCATCCCAGACTTTCAATTGCGTGACTGGCGGAAGCATATCCATCGGAGCGGGTATACCGCCTTTTCCAAGAATGAGGAAGAGCAGATGGCTGACGCATTGGCTTTGGTGGATGCGAAATCTCTCTATGACTTGCTAGCGCATGAGACGAGTGGCGGCAATGATCGAAGGACGGCTCTGGATGTGCAGATGTTACGAGAAGAACTGAGCGAGCTGCACGGTAGGATCCGTTGGATAGATCATGTCCACATGCCAGCAGATTGCCTGACGAAACGTTCAGGCAGAATTGACTCGCTTTTGGAGATGTTACGTACAGGGAAGTTTGGCATCACCGAAGAGTCTGCAACCTTAGAGAATAGGCTTGAGACGCGTAGGCAAACTGGATATAATCGTAGATGATCACGCTTTGGTCAACATAATTTTCTGGGTGCTGTGAATTCAGCATGCCTTTGACCAAAGCATTGCCTTGTGATTTCAGGTCTGACATGTTTGCATAGCCTTTTAGGCGCAGATGATTGCCCTTAGGTGGGCCTCGCAGTTCCAGCGAAAAGCGTCCGTGCTCCATCCGCTACCACTGGGCTGAAGCTCACACGGACATAATTGCTGATGATGGCGAAGGGTGGTGAACTGATGGAATTTGCGTCGCCAACCCTGAATTGCATCCAATTTGAGAAGTGTTGCACCCCCTTAGGGGCGATGCCTCAGTGGAACCTTGAGCAACTAGAGAGACCAGACAAATTGAGACTGCATATGTAGCCACGACAGGAGCCAAACACATGCGCGGCATACGTAAGCTTGGAGAATGCTCAATACATTTGTTAAAGAAGAATTTGACATTAAGGGAGCACCCAACATCCCCCAGAATAAATGTAAAAGCACTGTTGCAATGTAAAGCAATGTAACGCAGTTCTCATGGCCAGCAGTGGTACAGCTCTCCACTTTCCATCTGCTGGGTTGCTTGTCTCAGATTCTCAGATTTTGCACCATTTGCACTGAATCTTCACTATCAAAGCTACAATTTGTCGCATACTTGCGGCAGCACAATGGCATAACATGGCACAATATTATACGTGTTGAACATGTTTCAATGGTAATTGTGCGGAAAACGTATGAGGATATGGGATATCCATGGATCTCCAATGTTTTGATTCGTGGTTTCATTCCTGGTTTGTGTCCAATGCAAAGGCTGCCGATCAGCCCCAGTGCACTGTCAGGTCAGGCACTTAAGACTTACAAGGAAACCTGAAACTTTGTTGAAACTTATTGAGTTTAGCATTGCAGTTGGATGCATTATCCGGCAGGCTTCCAGCGGTTGGTTTGCTGAGCGTTGGCAACGGGTTCAGGGGTTCCAGAATCCTTTTCAAAAGTTCTTGGTACAACACGGTTTGCGAATTCTGATTTTTCCAAACAAAAGGTGCCGAAGAAGGCTTTCATGGTTTCAGAATTTATTTGCAACAGGCCTGGTTCCATGCACTGTCTCAGCAGTCTCGTAAATGTGGATCAAAGAACTGCTTCCGTTTATATCATTTTATATCTAGTACCAGTAGTACCGCACAAGGCGGTGGCGGAAGTTTCAAAAATAGGAAACCTATAGGAGAGATTGGTTGTTGTGAATCACGGATGGCAGAGCGAATCCACTGATGGACCGAAAGGTGGTTGGAGCTGTGTTTTTTTGGAGTGGCTGCAATGGTTGCAGTGGTCACCCGGTCACCTCACCCACAACTGCTGGATGTAGTGTGGTGTAGCGCAGCTGTAGTTGTAGTTGTAGTGGAGTTGTAGTTATGGTGTAGTGTAATTGGTGTAGTGTAGTTGCAGTTGCATTTGTGGTGGTGTAATGAGTGTATTGTAATGTATTGTTCTGTAATGCAATGTGGGGTAGGGTAGTGTAGTGTAGTGCAATTGAGTGTAGTGTGGTGTAGTGTAATGTAGTGTAGTGTAATGCAATTAGTGTAGTGTAGTCCAGTCTAGTGTAGTGCAGCGTAATGCAATTAGTGCAGTGTAGTTGTGGTTGTGGTTGTCGTTGTGGTTGTAGTTGTAGTTGTAGTTGTAGTAGTATAGTGTTATGTAATGTATTGTAGTTGTAGGTGTGGTTGTAGTTGCAGTTGTAGTTGTAGTTAGTGTAGTGTAGTGTAGGGTCGCGTGGTGTAGTGTAGTCTAGTCTAGTCTAGTGTAGTGTAGTGTAGTGTAATTGAGTGTAGTGTACTGCAGTGTAGTGGAATGTAGTGTAGTGAGGTGTAGTGTAGTGGAGTGGGGTGTAGCGTAGTGCAGTGTAGTGTAATTTAATTAGTGTAGCGTAGTGTAGTCTTATGTAGCTGTAGTCGTAGTTAGTGTGATGTAGTGTAGTGTAGTGTGGTGTTGTGTGGTGTGGTGTAGCGTGGTGTAGTGTAGTGTAGTGTAGCGTAATGTCATTAGTGTAGTGTAATGTAGTGTAGCTGCAGTTGCAGTTGCAGCTGTAGTTGTAGTTGTAGGTGTAGTGCAGTGTCATTCAGCGTAGTGTAGTGGAGTGTAGTGTAGTGTAGTGTAATTAGTGTAGCGTAGTGTAGCGTAGTGTAAATCTAGTATTGTTGTTGTTGTTGTTGTAGTTGTAGTTAGTGTAGTGTAGTGTAGTGTAATGTAGTGGAATGTAGTGTAGTGTAATGTAGTGTAGTGTAGTGGAATGTGGTGTAGTGCAGTTTAGTGTAGTGTGGTGTGTGTAGTGTAGTGTAGTGTAGCGTCCTGGAGTGTAGTGGAATGCAGTGAAGGTGTAGTTGTAGTTGTAGTGTAGTGTATTGGAGTGTAGTGTGATGTAATTAGTGGTGGTTGTAGTTGAAAATGCTACAAAACTTCACGTTTTGCTCACTTTTGACAAGGTGCACAATCCCTTGCGCCTGCCACGTGAAACCACACCTGAACGTCCAAATGTGGTGCGAACATGTTGTGCTTTTAACATTTTGACTTCGAAATGTGCTTCGCGCCACAACGGCGTGCACTTTTTAGACATCTCAACTTCCAAAAGTGGTCCGAACATGGTGTGTTTTGTGCATTTTGACTTCGAAATGTGCTTCGCGCCACAACGGCGTGCACTTTTTAGACATCTCAACTTCCAAAAGTGGTCCAAACGTGAAGTGCTTTTAGTTTTTTCACTTGCAAATGTGCTTCGCGCCACAACGGCGTGCACTTTTTCGACATCTCAACTTCCAAAGGTGGTCCAAACCCGTGGTGTTTTTAACATTTTGACTTCGAAACGTGCTTCGCGCCACAACGGCGTGCACTTTTTCGACATCTCAATTTCCAAAAGTGGTCCGAACGTGAAGTGCTTTTAGTTTTTTCACTTGCAAATGTGCTTCGCGCCACAACGGCGTGCACTTTTTCGACATCTCAACTTCCAAAAGTGGTCCAAACCTGGTGTGTTTTGTACATTTCGACTTCGAAATGTGCTTCGCGCCACAACGGCGTGCACTTTTTCGACATCTCAACTTCCAAAAGTGGTCCAAACCTGGTGTGTTTTGTACATTTCGACTTCGAAATGTGCTTCGCGCCACAACGGCATGCACTTTTTGGACATCGCAACTTCCAAAAGTGGTCCGGGCATGTGGTGCTTTGTACATTTTGACTTGGAAATGTGCTTCGTGCCACAACGGCGTGCAATTTTTCATCTCTCATCTGGCCAGATGGCTCCGCACCCGCCGCTTTAGCGAGCCTACTTTTCGACCCCCCGGAGCCACAAGTAATTGGAAAAACACAGTGTTTCGCGACTTTCCTACCTTTTCGCGCACCTGCATCTTCTTTCTTCTGACTCTTTCTCTTCTCTGATCTTCTCTCTTCTGCTCTTCTCTCTTCTACTCTTCTCTTCTCTCTGACTCTTCCCATCCCTGCTTTTCATCTATCCATACTGTCGGAAGTTTAACTTCTAAACTTCCTTCGAATACCGTAGTACCTGATTGTCATACCTTCCCGGGCTCTGTTTGACCGTTGCGCAGTTACTCAATGAACACTGGATCGCCTTGCATCCGTATCCACTTGTACATTTTATCTATATGCACATATTTTTATGATTCTATATATATATATGTGTGTGTATACATATATATATATGTATATATGTATACACACATATATATATATATACAATTATATGTGTGTATAATAATGTATAAATATACATATTAATATATATACATATATATATACAATTATATGTGTGTATAAATATATATATATATACACATACGTATATGTCTTCAAGTATGCAGCACGAATTCTCCCCAGGCCGCCGGCAGTTGCCGCGCTTGCACCTGCCATGTACCACACAGGCACCGCAAACAAGGGCACAAGATGGGACTGATGAGGACTGATGTGGCTACTGCCTACTTTGTACTAGTCGCTACTTCATACTACTTTATTATCCTTCAGTCAAACATATTCGAACCCAATCAGAAAGGCAAAGAGAAGTCAGACAGATTCAAACAGAGTTTGGCTGCGATTTCCTTCTGGGCCCTGATGCAAGGCGGGAGGCCTACAGCCACGGGCCATGTCTCCCAATGTTGCCGAAGAGCAGGACAGCTGGGCTCCGCAAATCAAACAGCCTTCAGAATATACGACTATATACGCGAAGTCAAAATGGCAAGAAACCAGGGCGAATCGCAGAGCTTGGAAGGCCAGCGAAACAGGCATTCGACTAATTTGCTGAGCCAAACCAACTATATGCACTCTCATTAATCCGTTGCTGTCCCTGCATTCCTTGCAGCATCTTGCAGCTGGGTTATGGTTGATTGAAGCAAAGAATTAATGTATGAGTTTATTTGGCGGTTGCGCTTTCGAATTTTGAATGCTGCACCCACTCTGAGATATCTGAAGTATATTGAAATTTGGCCAACACACCACACTCCTTGACTTGGTTATCAACTTGTGGAGTCCCAGAGTTCTTCTGGGCTGACACGGAATAAGGGATGAAGCGGAACAAAAGCACAGGCAGTTTGAAGAGCCGCACATGTTTAAGAACCTCCTTGGCCGAAAAACACGGCCTGGAAGTTCGCAGGGCTTTTTGACTGCCAATCTCAAGTCGGTAAACCGTCCACCAAATTGCGGTTGCAGAGCCCAGCAGACTTCTAGGGATACGTTGTGGAGCCGGATGAGCTCTTTGATACCTGGAGACGTTTTTTGTGAGAACACGTGAGAAGATGCCGGGTCAGTCTCGGTTATTCCTGGTTGTGCAGCGTGCGGCGCGGACAGATTTTGTCGTTAGTGTGTTGCTCTGTATAACCGGCACCTTTCAATACATGAGAATGCTCCATCAGCCCTTTCCGGCATGGTGTATACTAACGTATACCAAGGAATCACCCTCAGTTCTTAAAGTCCTTTGCACCCTGATCAAGTTTGGTTTGGTTAGCTTTTCTGTATCATGTTTGTCGCAGAGTGCACCTTGTCCTACTCTTGGTCTCACTCTTTGTCAACGAATGCATGGTGCGCGGCATCTCTGAGCGATTGTATTTTGTGTCCTGCCGGATCTGGGACGAATGTGCAAGAGATAGAGAGAGAGAGAGAGAGTGAGAGAGAGAGAGAGAGCTGTGCAATGAAGGGAACTTTCTCAACACCCCTCACATTGGTGCAAGTGGGCTGTAGTCAGCTGTTGCGTGAAGAAGACTGCAAACAACATGTTCAATTTGCAGTCAGCTTGTACTTAGCAATTGGATCAGGCCTTGCCGCACTTCCAGGATGCCTACAAATTAGGCGGAGTCCAGCTGAGCTTACCTTGGGATGTCAAGACTTCTTTAAGATTGTGTCTATCTTTCTACTTCAAGATGCTCCCAGTGCGTAGAGAGACAATCCGAGCAGCTTTCCACACCTTTCCACCCTTTGCCAAATGCTTTGACAACCGCTGTCAGGCGAATTCCTGGGATCGGGCAGCATGTCTGTCGTGCGGCGGTCAATTTCTTAGACCAAGTCCACGCTGCTCCAGATGCATTTTCAACATGTCTTGGCACATTTCTTGATACATGTCTCAACATTTCTCAACTGTTAATGGGTTCGACACACCTTCCCATCATATGAGACCAAGCGTGACATCAGGTGTGTGCGGAAGGTGGACAGCCAAACCTTTGCCGTCTCGCCATCTGAATTTGGGGAGTGAGTGAACCATCGCTTGGATGTATGTGGACTGTAACACTAATGTGACAAGATAAAGATGATAAAGAAAGATCATGCAAGCATATCTTGTCAGTGAATCTTGTACTTTGGAAGCCGAACACGGAGTGCCTTTCCTTAGTACCAGGTCAAATGCATTACTGCCATCGATGAAGAAGTTCGGCAATTTAGTCGTGACGAGTTCCCCGGTCGAACTGATTTGCCGAATTTGCAGAACTCGAAAGGGCAAATGTAAACCAGGGCTTCCAGTATCTTCCAATCTTCTCTAATTACCAATGTTGTTACTTTTGTTCGTAGTTCGGTGTAATGTGATATGTTGTAGTTCATGTTTGTGTTCGATATTCTACATCTTTCTACAGTATCAGGTGGCGTTCGCCTCGGACTGGATTCAACGCAAACCTTGTAAAGGAATGTAAAGAAACTACGTTGAAATTTCGCTCATGACTTGTCATGTTAGAGTTTGTGCACTTGATGTTGTTTAGGATCAAGTCCCCCCTTCATGTGAAATTGTTTAGGTAGTAGGGGGCAATGGCTGGCGCCATCCCTGTCGATGCTGGCCGGGGCGGAGAGGCGGTGAGCCTACTGAAGGCCCTGGAGAAGTTCGGGCTGGTAGGGCCTGGCAGTGTCGGCAGGGACGGAAGAGACCCTAGCAAAGCAGCTGGTGGAGCACCTGGGTATCACCTACAAGGACTGGTGCGGGGCCAGGTGGAATCAGCAAAGCAGATGGAAGACCTGGATAACCGGCTGCAGGGGTCGACAGCGTCATCCTCCCACCAGATGATGATGGATGCGGCGTGGAGCCATGAGAAGGAGAAGGCAGAAAGACGCATGGCAGAGAAGGAAGAAGCCGCTGCTGCACTCTTAGTGTTCAAGAGGGGGACGCTTGAACCATTGGAAAAAGTGTTCGGGTGAGAACTGGAAGGGTAGTAACCGAAGATGAAGCGGAGGAGAAGGTGCTGCGTATACTTGTCAAGGAGCTGACGGAGATGGGGGCACCGGTGTTGCTGGAGATGGAGAGCACGGCGCGTCCAGAGAGGACCATCAACGCCTTGATGGGAAAATACCGGGCACTTGCGCAGATTGCTGTGTCACGAGCGGTGTCGTGGTTCCAGCAGATGGCAGGGATTCCTGGTGGTCAGAGGCTTGCAGACAATCAGGCCGTGGATCTGGTCGTGAAGGACCTTGTGAAAAAGCTCGAGAGGAAGGGAGCGCCAATCCAGCGAGCGCCTCGCTGGTTGACTATGACTATGATGATTGGGCTGATGGAGAGCCTAGTCATGGACCGCAAGGCGCCCTTGGGTAGGACAGTGGCCGCTTGGAAGAAGCTGGTCAAAGTTTGGGGGGCCTTGCGTTTCAGTGATGCAGCCAACATGAAGGTGAAGGCTGTCAGGTTCTATGATGGAAAGCTCACAGCAACCCTGCAAAAGACGAAGACAACCGGTGCAGGGAAGAGAGTGAGAGAGCTTCCTCTTTACATCAGCCAGGAGGCCTACGTGTCGGAGTTGGCATGGCTGGAGATTGGGTATAACCTGGTGAAGAGGACCTGGAGGGATGAGGGCGAATACGTCTTCAACGAGGGTGCCTTTGATGGGCCAGACAGGAGTTGGGCCTATGAAGTACTACGAGGCCTCAGCAAGCAGCGACGTGATCTCCTTTATGAAGGGGAACGGATTTTCCCCGAGAACTTCGACCGCTTTTGGTTGGAGCATTTAGGGCGCTCTACACTGCCTAGCTGTCTGGCAGCTATAGGGGCCAGCAAGACGGACAGGGACTTGATTGGCCATTCGCAGCGTTCTTGAAAACCCAAGGAATAAATTATTGCACACTGGGAGGTCGACCGGCGGTAGAAAATGCCGCGGAGGCGTTCAAGAGGAAGGTGCAAGTCCTCTCAGCGGCGGAGACTACGACGGATCTGGCTTCTTCCGAATCCGGCAGTGACAAGAGCTGGGAGGTGTGTGCCGATGGCAAGAGAGCCAAGGTTGAGAAGAAGGGCAATAGGAGCGCAAAGCTTGAGGAGCTCGCCAAGAAGAGTGAGAAGAAGCCCCCAAGGAGAGAAAGTTCCAGAAGTTGGCAGAAGAGAGGCAGGGGGCTGCTTGGACCGGATGCCTGTTGGATGGCAAGGAAGAGAAGCTTCGCCAAGGCCGAGGTCTATGAAGAGTGTCCGGACCCGCAGTACTACTCCACGTGGTGCAAATTGTGCTGGCGGAAGGAAGCCGAGAAGGCCCCCGAGTCCACAAGTGATTCGATCGATGACTTGGACATGTCGGATGTCATTAACGGCTAAAAATGCGCGCAATGATTGCCCATGGCGCCCCATGGCCGAGATGGGAAGGGGGAGTGGCATGTTGTTTGGCATGGAAGGCACCCCCTCATCACCCCCCTTGTTTTCCGTCATTGCATCTCCCAACGTGAGGCGGGGGATGCCGGGTACCGGCCCCGTGGGCGGAGAGCAAACCCACCGCCACTGGAGGCGAGACGGTATGGGGTAGGGGCATGGGAAGCAGAGCCTTGCAAAGTGCAATTGAGTTGCGTAGTGCTGGAGCAAGAGGAGGCGGCTGATGAGGCTGGAGGAGCAGACCTCAAGTACCTGTTGGCGAGGCAGGGGGTGAAGATAGAGAACCAGAGAATCTTCTTCCACCATGGGATCACCACCGTTGAAAAGCTAGTCTCCCTTGCAAAAGACAGGGAGGACCTGGTACAGGCATTGAAGGACCACTGGGATCTGGACCAGACACCGTCATTGACTGAGAGGGCGCAGGTAGCAGCAATTGCTTGCGCCTTCTCCAATGCGTCCTCAAGATCCCAGAAAGCGGCGGAGGTGGATGCCGAGCAGGAGGGTCCAAGATAGGGCAAAAGCGTTGGTGGCAAGTGAATGGGCTCCAATGAGGCAAGTTCTGGAAAAGCGCTATGGACAGATGGAAGGCAAGGACACCCCGGCGAAGGAGTACGTTGAAAAGAAACTGGCGGAAGTTGAAGGGGGTGAATACAGAGCTGAGCCTTTGACGGAGGTGGTCTCCAAGGATGAAGTTGACCCCGGAATGCAAAAGGTAAAGGATGGTAAAGGAGCCTGCAAATGCGGAGGAGTTGAGAAGGCGGTTGACGATCATGAGAAATGCCATGGTCATTGTGTCATTGAAGCACACCAACCGTACGGAATTGCAGGGCGACTATGAAAGGACGGTGGAGGATTACAAGAACTACATATTGGGGGAATAATATGGTCTGGTCGCCAAGGATGAGGAGGGCAACACAGTAGCAATTCCGCCGTGGAGCCTTGTGCGCTCTCATACGAGCACGCGGTGAGAAGGCAGGCGGCCAAGCTGGTGAATAGGGGAGGAAAAACGTGGGTGGTTGCAGTCAAAGCAGCATGGAAGGATGCCACGGTGAAGGAGCGGCACTTCACTACGCCGCTGGCCGTTTATGCAAAGCGCCCCCCACCGCCCAGCCAGCTAAGCAGCAGGAGGGTGGCAAGAAAGGCAAAAGCAAAGGGAAGCCTGCACGATAAGGAGGGCACTGTGCGTCCCACACACCACAAGGAGACCTATTGTGCTACAGGTTCAACTCGGGGGAGAAATGCAAGGAAAAGAAGTCCAAGTACAAGCATGTGCGGCATTTGTTTCTCCCCCAAGCATGCGCTCCCAGAATGTACTTCGAAGAACAGGCAAGACCCCGAGAGGGACACTCAGGGGGCAGGAATGGGCAGGAGCAGCCTGAGGACGGCTGAAGGTCCTCTACGTCTTTAGTGGGCGTAAGAGGGGGAATTCAGTGGGAGGATACCTGAGGAATCTTTCCAAGAAGCATGGGGTTGAGGTTGAAGTTGTTGAGTTGGATATCCAAAGGAAACAGCGAGACGACTTCTCCCTGCAGCATGTCCAGAAGCGGTGGCTGCAGCGTATCACCAACGGCGAATTTTTTGCTGTCATTGTTACTCCCCCCATGTGCACCACCCAAGTGGATTTCTTTGGAACAGCCAAGCTCGAGCAGAAAGGGCAGAGCTTGGAAATATTTTGGGCAATTTTTCCTTTGAAGCAATGAGGAGGCAGGCAAAACATCATGAGCATGTCGGCATGATGGAACAGCCAGAGGACTTAGGCAAGACAAGGTATGAAAGAATACCACAACATCAGCCGGCATCCATGTGGCAGTTCCCGCCATTTGAGCTTGCGTTGCGAGAGGGTATGAGGACGTGCGTGTTTTCACAGCTGGATTGTGGCAGTGAGTCGGTGAAGCCCACACTGGCTTCTACTGAAGCTTCGAGACCCCCTACCTGGAATCATGTTCGAAGGCAGGCCAACTTTCAACACCGAAGGTTTTTATGTTGGGCACTGCCTCAGAGAGAGGGTGCCGCTCTCATTGGACGGCACCAAGGCAGCTTCCGCACTGTGGCCGCTGCAGCATGGCCGGGTGCCCTGTGTAAGTGGGCTGCAATCATTGCCGCGTACCGCAAGTACAGTGCCATGCAGGAAGGGGAAGGCAATGGCAATAAGAAGAGGCCCCTTTTGGACAAGGAGAATCCAGAGGAGGCAAAGAGAAGGCAGCTGGAGGAGGAGCAGCCGGTTGATCCTATGAAGCCGTTATTTTCCGGAGGAGATGGCCCCCCGAGGAGCTGTACATGGAAGGGGTATCAGACACCGTTCCAGGATGGGGGATCTTCCATCACCAGGCTGGTGGAGGAGAGACAAAAGAAGATTCCCCATGTCAAAAGGCTGGAGGGAACTCAGCAGGCGTCTGGAGAAGGTAGTTACAGAGCATGTAGGTGGTCTGGTGGAGAAGGAATTTTCCCGGATGACACGAGGTGGGCTTACTGGTGGGCCCACGCCTTATACTGGTGGGCCAGATTCAGTGGTGCCCTGATACGATTTACCCACTGTGTCGTGGGACCTAGATTCCTCGTTGAGATGCTGCTTTACGCTAATGACCCGGAAGTGATTGCGCCGGCAAGGGGGGGTAGGATCGGAGCAGTCCTGGTGTTCCTGGTCATGGCTGCGGCGGGCGCACCCTTCAAGTGGCAAAAGCAGTGTGGTGGATGGATCACAGAGCGGGTCGGAGCTTCCACTGACTGCAATAAGCTTGCGCTGGGGCTCTCTGAGCGCTGAGCCGGGAGGCCTGGATTGGAGGGTGGCTGTAGAGTTCTGAGGACACGAAGCAGCGCGCATGGTTTTCAGAGAGGGTGGAACCATGGATGGCGCCGTGGTTGAAGATGAAGAAGGGCAATCCCAAAAGAGTTATAGCGGCTTTCGAGATGTTGGCTTCGCTGGTGGCCATCAAACTCTGGCCTCTGCCTGAAAGATGGCACAAAGAAGCTGAGTGTCCACACTGAGGCCTTCACTGACAACAAGGGGAACGAGTTCATCTTGAAGAAGGGGATATCTACGAAGTTCCCAACTGCGCTGCTGGTCATCGAAGTCAGTGGGACGCTGAGGAGCTTGGGGGCCACGGCTGATCTGAAGTGGATCAGGCAAGAAGAGAATCAGAGGGCAGATGGCCTCACAAATCAAGATTGCCATGCGTTTGAGATGGAAAACAGAATAAGGGTCACGCAGAAAACTGCAAATGGGTGGTCTTAGAGGAGCTGCTGCTTGAAAGCGAGGAGCTTTA
Organism: Cladocopium goreaui; assembly: GCA_947184155.2. NCBI lineage: Eukaryota > Dinophyceae > Suessiales > Symbiodiniaceae > Cladocopium > Cladocopium goreaui. The sequence goes on from CAMXCT020001776.1 coordinate 42,122, forward strand.
CAAAGAGGTGCAAAGATATAAGGAGGAGAAGGGGAGTAAGAAGGCAGAGAAGCTGAGGAGAAAGAAAGGAGGACGCAAGTTCTTTGGCAGGTGGAACTTTTCAGACAGGAGACGGGAGGAGCCACTGGTAGGTGCCACCAGTGGCCGGCTTAGGAGTCCCCCCGGAAATCTAAAGGAGGATCTTGCGTCCATCTGAGAAAAAGGATTGCAGCAGCCTGAAACATCTATACTGCATGAACTGCGTAGATTTTGCCGTGAATTAAATGGGACGGGTCAGGAGGGCCTTTCCGGTGCAGATTGGCTTCAAAAACCCCCATGAAAGAAGTTTAAAGACTTTATGCAAACGGTTAACTCTGGTGCTCTCGCGAAAATCAAAACGCAGGCGCAAAAGGGTCGCGCGCTAGTCAATTTGGCTCCGCAAAAGCGAAAACCTTAGTGAAACCAGTTGCTGCAAATGCTCTGCGAAAGCTGAAAAGAAAGAAAGCAGGTGCCCTGTAAAAAAACAAAATGCAGTGGCGAAAGGCCAAGGTTTTTTGAAACTGTTCTTCTGGGATAACGAGCAGAAGTTGTGTTTACATGTTGCAAGAGCAGTACAGTCTAGCAGAACCAGTATGATTCTGCTTCTTTGCACATGTGGTCATGTATGTCAATGTATGGGTTTCAGAATACAGTGAGAAACTTCACCAGCCACATCGAAGCTTGACGTAGCTGTGCAGTCCAGGCAAGCCCTAATTTGCTCATGATTTTCTAGGCATCCAGCGGCAGCATTCACCAGAATATATGTTGCAACGGTGATCGTGAAACCTTTTCAAACTGCAAGTAACAGTACGTTACGAAACATTAAGAAACTTTTTGCAACTTTCATTTCACCTTTCTGAATCCAAGGTACGAACTTGTTCGGACTCTGAGGTGAATGGCTCAGCGCGGCGGGTTATGCTGACCTTAGGTCATTGACCTTGCTACCCTTTTCATCCTTTTCAACATTGCCTTTGTACATTTTACTACCTTTGTCATCAGAATCCGGGCTAGCGGCTACAATGGTGTTTGAAATTATCGCGTTTTTCAATTTTGTCTATGTTTGTCAGTGTGTTATGTGGACGTAGAAGTTTTCAGATACGCTACAGCTACCGACGGCCAGAATTAGTTTGTTGCCGCCTGCCTGTTTGAGGCATCCTGCCATCATTACCTTCAGAGCTTGGTTTGAAGGCAATTTGGCAGCGTGGTCGAATGCACTGTGGTCTCTCTCAGTGCAAAATGACTACCAGGATATTCAGAGCAGCCCATCATGCTTGACCAAGACATGCCAAACCTTTCAAATCCCTTGGGCAGAAACGAACTTGAAAAACGCAACAGAGACCAGGCCCCGTCTCTGCCTGGATTGTCATGGACCTTTGCAGCGGTGGTTCTGTGGAGTCCTTCGTTCGGCGTGAGGCGCATGAACAAAGGCAAAATAAGGGAATAATTTTGCGTTTTGTGATTTGTGATATTTTGCTGCCTTTGCTTTGAAACTTACTTGGCATCTTTGGCAAGTCTTTTCCAATCTGGTCAAGATTGAAAGTTTCGAAACATGGTTAAGGTTTAGATTCTTTTGTATTTGTTTCCGGTGTGGATATTGCACTGTCGCTATGACACAGCTCGTCATGGTTGTGTGATGTTGTGTGGCATTTGCACGGCTTGTTTCTTCAGGGCGCCTTGCGAGAGACACAGGTGCCCAACGGTGCAAGCTCATTTCATTCTTAAAGTCTGTGCAAGTGCAGGGTAACGCTTAGATCAGATTAGTGCTCTCGCATGGCTTCACCTCTTAGCGAAAGCAATGATCCCTGCGTTCTTCAAGCGCATCACGTCGTTTTATCACGTTTAATATTGCCTTATTTGATTAGCAAATGTTGGCAATGATAAACAATGAATATCGATGAATGATAAAGCGAAGTCTCTACATCGATCTGCAGTTGTTGTTTTGTTGTTTTTCTCTTCAACGGCAAAGGTGCAGGACTTGGGTTTTCAATTGATTCGGGGCATTGACTATTTGCACCACAAGAGAGTCACGGCCTCAGTGACATCGAGTCGGCCCGAGTCGGCCCGAGTCGGCCTAAATTTTGAGTAGCGAGCCTTTCTTGAACCTGTCATGAACCTTTCAACCCATTTTGTATTTAACCGCCTTCGGCGTGTTCCGCCGGCCACCATGGAAAGAGCTATCCTGTAAGCGGCAAACAGCCCTTGCACAGGCCCAGCAAGGACATGGTTCTTGTGTAAAACATGGTGTTTGTGTATAACACGGCTTTTATTTGTGTAAAGCAGCTCTTGTGTAAAAGACGGTCTTGACGCAAAAACATCGGTTTTGTTCAAACCACGGTTTAAGTTCAAACCAAAGTATGTGTGTAAACCAGGGTTTTGGAAAAGGCCATATTGAGAAAGGCTTTGGAAAAGGCCATATTTAGAAAGGTTATGCGCGTAAAAGGTGTTCGGCACAAAAGCCAGTGGATCAAGTATTGGATATAAGAAGCGACGGAGCAAACCGATGGCAAACACAGCAAAAAAATCGGAAACAATCATCGAAATGACAGCAAGATGTGCAAAAACCAAGCCGGTGTTGAGCGAGGCGTGGGCAGAGTTGAGCCCACCACAGCGGAAGGAAAGCTGAAGACGAAACGAAGAAGAGTTAGCTAGGGGGAGGATCCACAAGACACACCGGCAGGCCGGCGGACTTAGCACACGGCATCACATGATGATTTCTTGTCTGGTGCTGTGCTTGGCACTGTACATGCACTGTACTTGCAAAACCGCACTTGGCATTCCACACTTTACATGCTGCGTTCCTGCATGTTCATGCCCATGTTCATGCCAGTTGGTGCCATCTTGGATATCTTGGTCTCTCAGTACTTGCTTCACACCTCGCTACAAGTTTCAGTGCTCGCTCCGCCAACTGCACCCATTGAACCAGCCTCAGAGATTTATTTCTTCACTGCTAGGCATCTACTGTACCTCCTATGTACAAAGTCCCAAGCGTCGTACACAGTACAGATGGGGGTCATTCAGTTCATTCCATCATTGTTCACTCCTTGGAGAAAAGACAAAGTCGAGCGCCAGGCATGGCTTTGAAGCATTGTTGTATTCATGGAATTGTAAATCAGTTGACAACAATCATGTGACCGCAAGAATCAAAAATCTAAAGTCTTAAATGGACTGTTTATATAAAGCCTTTCAAAGGGATATGGACGCCATATTGCATGCACTGGTCGGCACTGTCCATGGCTTTCACTGCTTTCAAGGTTGTTCACCGAGACCTGAAGCCTGCCAACTTGCTACTGCACAGGCAACAGTTGAGTACATCCAGTGTGGCAATTCAAACAAATTGAAATGCTTCTCATACATCGTACTCAAATGCACTCAGCATCTTTCTCAATATTTTGATTTCGCAACACAATAGATGCAAGGAACAGAATGCCAGACATGCCAGACTTCAGGCTATTGGACTCTTGGAGGCCTGTAGGACAGGGACGCGGCTTAAACCGACTGACCCGGAGCATTTCGGCTCTGCCACGGACATCTCTCCTGCCCAAATTCAGTGGCCGCTGGTGGGCAATTGGGAGCTCGATTCGCAAACATGTCACAGATCTCGCCCGATGTATTTCCGTCAATGCCATCGATGCCATCCAAGTTGGCATTCTTGGCTGTGTACTTTGCTTTGTGTCAAGAGGCTTTGGGCTCGCACCAGGCATGTGAAACTCGTGCTGGACTGGGCCTGATACAGAAGTCTCCACTGCTGAGGCGCATTGAGGAGGATTATGAAACGCAGGATGAATCTAAGAGTTGTGATCGCTGATATTTGTAACTTTTTGATTTACGTGCATTTTTGTAATTAATTCCGTACCTGCCAGGTGAGGCTCTCTAGCTTTTGACAAGGTGCAACTCCCCACCTTCTTCACCTTATCCTTCTTCTTCCTTCTTCTCTTTCTCCTCTTCATCTACAGTACTCCTTTCCCAGGTTGTTGTGACTGTGTGCACTATGGGCCCAAGCCATATCGCAAGCTCCGGATGCAGCTGGGCACGCCTCGGCCCCAACCCTATCGCGAGCTGGGCACGCCTGGGCCCGAACCTTATCACGAGCTCCGGATGCAACCGGGCACGCCGTGGCCCGAAACTTATCGTGAGCTCTGGATGCAGCTGGGCACGCCTGCACCCGAACCTTAACTAAACCCAAGAGCTGCGTGGAGCTTGTTTCTGGAGAGTTGGTACGGAGCAGACGCAAACATATCACATACAAATAAGGCTTAAGTTCACACCAATATCATATGAAAAAACACATAACAACCTTTTCTACGAACACATAATGAACATATAGTAAATACACGATAAGCACATAATTAATCAACATATCATGAGCATATAATGAACACTTAAAGAACATATAATGAACAGATAATAAATATATAACGAGCCTAAAAATATGATAACCACATAATAAACATGTAATAATCCTATACTAAACATATGGTGATGCATATATTTCATACATTTTCACATGAAAACGTAAAACTGTCATATATAGCTGCACAATGAAGAAACTTAGGAACGCATGGTTGGACCCAGTTGTACTCCAAGGAACCACTCCAGCATGCGCATTCCTGGTTGTCCGTTGCATGGACTCGGTCGGCCTTTTGGGACGCATTTCAGCTTGCAGTTTCATAAATTTGAAACATACAGTCAAACAAAATGTGCGTGACAGTACTTGACACGAATTCAGGACATGGTGCGCATGTGAAATACATACATATATGTTGTTCAGAATTGCGCATATGTAAAAAGATCCGATTTCTAAACCATTAGATCTTACTGTGTTCGTGTAGTATATGTTATGTTTGTGCCGCACAAATGTCACAAGATCTTATCTCCGAAAAATAAGATCTTATTACATGTGCGATGCATATGCTGCGTTTGTGAAATGTTTATTTGTGTGTTTGCTGATGCATGTACATTTATACGCATTTGGTTTCATTGCCCCACAGCAAAATTACATGTTTCATACTTGGAAACCTATGTGAAGCATGGGATATGCATATGATTTGCCGCGTGCTTTCCATGCCAGATTTTATGTAACTCTCTGTCAAGTATGTGCGTACACGTGGGCACATATATGTTCACACATATGCAAATATATGTGTTTGTTTGTGTTTTTGTGTTTTCTACAGACATAAGACCTTCTTTGTTTATAACGATCTTGTTGCACCAAAACTGCTAATAACATAAAGATGCACATAAACATACATAAACTGTCACATAAATTTCACAAAGCAAAACATATCCAGCTCGCAAACGCCAAATTGTCAAACATTATCCTGAGCATTGTTGAAACATAAACTTGTTGGTGTTTTGGAAAGGCTGAATTGTATGTAGGCCATGTATGCAAAAGAATATAAAACAATATGTTCCCACGTGTTGGTGTTTATGTCTCTTTTATGTTTGCACTTGTGCGAGCTTCCGTGTTTTTTTGTCTTGTCTAAATGCTGTGTTTTTTCACTACTTCTCTCTTTGTTGGAAAAAATGTCAGAGGGTGTGTTGCTAGGATTGAACTTCAAAGAATCCTACACTAAAACTGTACTCTATTGAACCATTGACTATATACCCATCAATGTTGCCGATTACAGGCAGTCTCGGAAGACTGGGGTGTCTTTTGAGAGAATGTCACTTCTGGCTTTCCGGCAAAGTACTTACGCGCGAACTCCAAAGACAGTATGTTAAGTAGCTGGGATAGTGACATGGACAGACTTGCTGAATATGTCAAGCGATGCTGCGCTCAGTGCGCATACCTTTTCTAACCAGACTGGATGAAATTTGCAACATTAGGAGTGCTTGACCAGGGGCTTGCAGCAACAATTAGCTTTATTTTGCGCAAGGCGACAAAATATTCATATCACACTGCGATACATGTATGTGTACAATTGTGTATATATATATATGTGTGTGTGTGTGCGCGTGCTTCTTACATTTGTTTGAGATATGTTGTACATAATGTTTTTCATGTCTCATACGTTTGACCTTTTTTTGCTTTGTTTTACATATATTTTCTTTATGTTTGACAAATGTCTTGCACATGGTTTTATGTTTGACCTATGTCTTGCACATGTTTTACATATGTTTGACATACGTTTTGCATATGTTTTTGCATATGTTTGACATAAGCTTGACATATGCCTGACAGATGTTTTTCATATGTCAGACATATGTATGACATATGTCTGGCATATGTATGACATACATATGTCTGACATATGTTGTACATATGTTTGACATATATATGACATGTGTCTGACATATGTTTTGCATACACTTGACATTTGTGTGACATTTGCCTGACATGTGATGTACATATGTTGTCCACATGTTTTACATATGTTTTTATATGTTTTTATATGTTTCACATATGTTCCCATATATGTTTCACATATGTTTTAGCGCTGGGTGCCTTCAGCTCCCCTACAGGGTAGAGGTCTTGAACTTAGTTAGCCCGCCCTACCACGAGCTCTGACGCAGCCTGGGCCCGAACCCCTTTTGCGAGCTCCGGGCGCAACTGGGCACGCGATGCAGCACGGCTGGGCCAGAGCTCTGGATGCAACTGGGCCCGGCTGGGCCCGAGCCTACTGGGCACACCTGGGCCCGCAGCCGGACACGAGAGGGATGTCAGAAAGAATGTCAAACTAGAGGCCAGATAATGGATTGATGGGGCAATCCTGAGCTGGCCGAGTTTAAGAAAAACGCTTTGAGAACAGCCTGGGAAGGCTGCTCCAACTTTTTCCAAACGGTCTCAAGCCGGAAAGAAACATATCCGGGGTCTGGAATCACTGAAGCCGCTCATGGCCAAGAAGGACACTCCTGGCCAAGAAGACAATCCTGGAAAAGAAGAGCGCAAGGGTACCCCAAAAAGGTGCGATGGGCCAGTTCTACACCTAAACGGGTAAAATGTTGGGATGAAAACGCGCCAGTTTTGAAGGTTTTGGGGGTGCAAGATCATCACGGTCATGCTCCCCAAGCGCGCTGTTGTGAAAAAGAGGGACGCATCCATAAGATCGACGGTAAAGTTGGTCGGGAAAACCCCCTCGAAACAGACCTTGCCAGGCCGGAAAAGAAAGAAGGTCATCGATGCAGCTGCCGAAGATCCAACAAGGTAAGGTCTCCAAGAGAGGTCGAATGTTTGGGAAAACACCTCGAACCTTAGGATTTGAGGGTTCAAACGTGTTTCGGGGAAGAAAAACATAAAAGGGAAAGCTCCGCAACCAATGGTTCGTTATCTGATTTCTTTTGGGCTCAAGTGCCTCTTTTTCAGCTGCTTGGTGAGCGTCAACGCCATGGAAGGTGAGGACAGTTCCCAAGAAGCTTGCGGGCGGTTCTTCACAGTGCTCTATACCGGGCTCATCGTCCTGATGTGGAAGGTTTTTCGATGGTTGATGGGTCGTCTGACTTTTGTCGCTATCCCGCAGTTCAACCGACAGATGGCCGAAAATGCTGAACTGATGGTACGACTTGTATGAAACACCGAGGAAGTTATCACTCAGTTATCGGGAAGAAGAGCATCACCCCGTAGCTGCATTAATCGGGGGACAAGAACCACGCCAGGGAAAAGAAGGCCGATCAGAAAAAGCAGAACATTCTGACGAAGAACCACCAGCTGAAAAAAGATGAAAAAGGAGAAAGGGAGAGAGAAAGCTCCAGGCAGGCCGAGGGAAGGGAAGAAAGCAGGGAGAGAGAGATCGAGAGGTAGAGACCAAGAGAAAAGGTCGCGATCGGGTCCCCCAGTCATGAAACAAAAAGACAAGCAAAGGCCACAAAGGTGTCGGGGCGCCCGTGGACACTACAAAAGTGCCGATGTTGCCGGCGGGCGCGGCGACTCCAAGGGCTCCGCCCCGAACGACTCCAAAGTCACCACCTCCCAGACATAACAAGGAGGCCTGGGGGCGATGGAAGGAGCAGCGGGATGACGAGACCAGCGCCGAGTATCTCACAAGGCTTCGTTCGGTATATGGGAAAGAGCGGCCAACGGAGCCGAAAACCAAGGAAGGGGGTGTGGAACCGAAGGCGGGTGCCTCGTCCTCAGCAGCACCGTCAAGGGCACCAGCAGCTGTCCCAAAGGCAGCCGACTATTACGAGGTGGATGGGGGGGCAAATGGTTCTGGTGGGGCGGAAGTTCTTGGGGGGAAAATGGGAACCCAAGAAAAAGGAGAAGAAGAAGCACACCAAGGAGGAATGGGAACAATAATGGTAAAAAGATCATCCCGAAGAAGCAGAAGCTGAAGATACGGATTCGCCCCAAGAGGGCTATTGCTGCCCCTGAACCTGAACAGTCCAGAAGCGGTACGGCCACGAGCCACGAATTCGTCCAGGGCAGGACTCGCCGCGCAGAAAATAAGAAGGAATGGATGGATTTCGTGCCAGACATGCACATGCGCATACTACTCGTGATCAACAGTGATCAAACTGCCTGGCTTGCGAAGACGCCGGCTGTGGATGCTTGGGGGAACAGGAGCATACGGCAGACCTTCGGAAGGTCCCGGGAGAAGAAGATTACCAGGGAATTTTGGTCAGGATCCACTACCGTTGGCGTGAGAATGATGCGTTCAACCTTGATCACGCAACTCTATGCACAGAATTGGAAAGGTTGTACAAAAGTACCAACTCACTTTATGTGGAACAGCCTGGACGCTTCTGAGGTTCTGGAGAGAGAGGTCGTACTAGATAACGACTGGGGAAAGAATTGGGTTGAACCTAGATGGGTTGGATGCACAGTTTTCTGATCAAATATGACAAGTAGACCGTCGATGAAGGTTAAAGGCCAGGAAAAAATCAGGTAACCTTCTGGGAAAAGGTTATCAGCCGCCGAGGGAAAATAACACCAACCGCCGGTGGAAAAGAACATCAGCTGCCGGTGCCAAAGAACGTCAGTTGCAGGTCCCAAAGATCATCGTTTGTGAGAATGAATTCAATAGAGTTTGGGAAGTCCGGGTCAGGGCATGGACTGACCATTCAAGGCTTTGCTGCGAAGGGTAGGAATTTGCGTTTAAAGTTTTTCGAGTTTTACCCGAAGAGGTGCTCCACACTGAAAGGATGAAGGGTTCTTGGCACAAAAGGGTCTTCGCCCTTCTGGATGGGGGAAGGGCGAATTTTCAGAGGAAACGTGGCCATCCCTGAACTTGCTGATTAGGTGTTGAGGAACCTGGATTTCTGCAAGCAGGAAGGGGGAATGCGGTTGGGAGAGTACCATTGCACCCCCATAAGACCCTTTTTCAAAAGTTTTCCACAATTGTTGAGATGTCCTCCGACTGTGTCTGCCGTTGGCTCAACGGCCAATCAATTGGCTGGCTCAAGTGTACGGAGCCCAACCTAGAGAGAAAAAGGTGCACCAACTTTTGTCGCGAAAGCATGTCTCCGTGTCTCCAGTGTTTTACTGGCGCGCGAAGCCGCACGAAACCACAAGCGTAGGCTATGGGACGCAATGTGACGCAGATGTGTTTCCACATGTTTGGAAATTTCAACTGTAACCAGTACGCAAAAAACCATGTGACCATGAGTTTACCAGAGCAACTTGGAACCGGCATCTACTTTCATAGGGCTTACACGTGCAGTGCAACTCAAACCTGCGGTTAATATTGATTGAGAGGTTCTTCAGTGTCAGTGTCAGATTTCCATCATTACCTTTGGGGGTGTGAAGTTCAAATTTAGAAGTTTCTCCGCGAAGCCTCGCGAAGGCTCCGCGAAGGCAGAATATCACCATGAAACACCAAATAGAGGCCTTTCTAAAAGCATATCTTACCCATACAGTTTTGCTGGTTTGGTGCCTTTCCGCTGTGGCAGATGCAGTCTCACATTCTTCATTTTTCTCGCCGTTTGCTTCTGCTCCGTCAGCTGCTGACAGGAAATCAATTAAAGGTTCCAACAACAGCCGCAAAAATAATGTCTGCTGAAACATCGTGCGAAGGAAATGCGAAGGCTTTTTTGAAAGAACGCAGTAAGCGCGAAGGCGCCCTTCGCACTAAAGCCCATCCCACGTAGGCGTCCCGTAAGCTTTGGCGAACCCACCTTGCAGTGTATTGCCGCCAAGCATCCAAAAGAATAACGCTCAGATTGAATGCCGGAATGAATGCCTGAAAAGATGCCAGAATAGAATGCCGGAATGGATGCCAGAAAGTATATCAGATAGAATGCCAGAGTATATGACACATAAACGGGAAAGAATGTCAGATAAAATGTCAGAGTATATGCCAGAAAGAATGTCAGATAGAATATCAGAATATATATATAAGATTATATAAGTAAAAAATATATATATATGCATTATGTATATACTTCCAGATAATACGTCAGAAACTATGCCAGAATAGTGTGTCAGGGCAGGGATCGCTCGAAGTAAGGTAATTGTGTTTTGTGTGTTTTCAGAAATTGTTCTGGTTTAACTGCTTCTGAAGACTGGATGGCTTGCGAAACCGGTGTATCTATTCAGTGGTCTATCAACTTGCATGCTAAGAACCATAGTATGCATCGCATATCATCGCAAAATCCGTTATTATAATCCTATGATCATATTTTGATTTGCGCTTAGGTTCATACTCAATGTTGTAATACGTTCTCTACAAAACGGCAATTCTACCATTGCGAAATAGATTTGTTGCCTTCTGGTGTTGCTAAGTGGCTCACCCAGTTGACCGGACAAAGGAAACTGCAATCACTGAGACCTTCACCCCTGTGGATGGCGGTTTAAATCGTGCTTGCCGCGGGGCCTCATCTGGAGACAACAATGACGCTTACTTCACCCTGCAATCAGCTCCTGACCTCACAGGTTGCAAACGCCTTTGTGAAGAAACCGCCGGATGCAAAGGAATTGAATACCACACATCCGGCAGATGCGAAGTCTGGATTCGACCGGATGGAATCGGGGCCAGTACTTGGGTCGCACTGTTGTACCTTACCCTGTTGCCCCTTCCGATGAAGCTTGCTGGTTTTGTGCCACTTGCTGATTTCACAAAATCACACTGTTTGTGGGTTTCTTCGAAGGGCTTGTGGGCCCTTCGTGGCACAAGTTTGCATAGTCTTGTGCTGTGGAATGCTGCGGAAGCCTTCGATCACTAGAGTCACTAGAGCCACACAGGCTGCAAACTAAGCACCCTTCAGATTGGTTATCAACTTGAACACAGAGGGAGAGAGAGAGGGGGAGAGAGAGAGAGAGAGAGAGCGGGAGAGAGAGAGAGAGAGGGAGGGAGGGAGGGAGGGAGAGAGAGTTAGTTCCATTTCCTTCGAATTCGAGACACCGGGCAGGAAAGTGCTTGTTTCAATTTCTTGGCCAGGCATTTCGCTTGAAAACTACACTTGCCTCCGCTACGGAAGCGATGAATTTCTTGATGTAGGTGGAGGGAAAGACCGTGCTTGCCGTGGGGCTACTGAGACCGACAACGATCCATCCCACTATACAATATCAAGCGGTTCCCTGCAGGAATGCAAGCAAGCGTGCAGAGACAATTTGGCCTGTGTAGGCATTGAACATGCAGGGACCCGTTCCTTGGCCTCTGTTTGGATTTGTGATGTGTTTTTCTTATTTCCGGCCGAGGCCTCATATAGTTTCTTTCACCGTACCTGATTGCTGGCCCACAGCCCGCAGTACCCCTCCTGATTTTACAAATCAAATCTATTTGATCTGGTTGCTTGTCCATTTGTCGGTTTGCTTCTTGTTTGTTGTTTGTCGTGTTTTTACGGTCTTTAATTCTATATGTGTTTGTTTAGGTGAACTTGTCCCCTCCTGCTTGTTTCGTCACCTAGCTACGCCAGCAGCATCGGCCAACTTGTTTGAGCAACCTGTTTGGGAGCAGTATCCCTCCCTTTGCATGCTTGTCATGCAAGCCCCAGCAACCTAAGACTCAAGAAACAATGTGCAACCAACATCAATCACAGCGACGATACGCCTCCTGGCCTCTCCCTCAGTCTCACTTCCCACAATGCTCCTTCACGTATCTTCATGCATCTGCCATGCTCGGCTCGTTTTCCTTGGGGCCTTGGGTGCTGTAGTTTGCTCTACACACGGATTGCTTTTAACTCTGACCTGGCAATGCCGTACGCCAAATTTACACCACCACGTGGGAGCGGTCGCATGCCAATCCTCAAAAGACGGTGGGAACTACAAGTACAGGCTGAAGCTCCCCGATTGGGAAAACCGCACGTCATTACGGAAGGCAGGCGATGATTATGTATGCATAAATACACAGTAGCAAGGATAAACGTCCAGAATTGGAAACTCACCGCTTCACCATAGCATTTGGGATTGGGATCCGCTGGACGTCACCGCACGCACATCGACACACCGATACAGCGATATACCGCGTACGTTCTAGGGCACTGTAAACACAGCGATCGGCGTAACGGCGTGTCGGCGCAAAACGACCGCTTGGCGTAACAGCGTAATTGGAGCAGATGGGCGCAACGGCCTTAGTAACAGCGTAAACACAGCTAACGGCGTATTGCCATGAAACGGCTGATCGGCCTAATGGCGTCTCGGCATATTTACTCTTACGGACCTCAATCCCAAACACGTTGCGCTTCACCACCTTTTTGCTGTTCCTACTCCCCCTTCGTCCACCCCGTCTTGGCTTCAAGTCGTATGGAATCTACTTTTGGCTTAACATATTGTCTTTGCTTGCCGTTTTGTTTTCCTCAGCACTGCCACATACTGCCACTGTTGTTCTCATGTTTGTGTTGCCCAATCAACATGTAGTTGGGATAATCAAGATGCTGCTGCTGCTACGTACACTATACGCGTTGTATGCATCCACATGTTCATCCCAAGTTCTGTCTGAAGTGATTTGCAGTTTCTGGTTGGAAGCCTCCAGGTTGCGAGATTTGGACAAGGTCAGATGGAATTCAATCCTCGAGTTTCAGTGCAGGTTCCCTTTGCCAGAAGCTTGAGTTCACATATGTAGATGGCTCTTTAAACCGAGCATGTCGAGGAGAGAACATCAATGACAATGCTGCTTCTTACTACTCCGTCTCTACTGCATCAATGGCTGGCTGCAAGGAAAATTGTCGCAAGACTCCCGGTTGCGTTGGCATCGAATTCATCAACAGCCGTTGTGAGGTTTGGACGCGCCCTGAAGGCATCAAGGTCGGCAAGGAAGCTGCAGGATACACTTGCTTGAAATATCATGGTGGACTACATGCTGCTCCCAGCACAAAGCAGGAGCGGGATGCTCGCTTCTTGATTCAGTCTACCTTTGGCCCTACTTTAGCCACCCTGGCTGAATTGGGGTACACAACCTATGATGGCTGGATCCAAAAGCAAATGTCCCTGCCACCTAGCCTTCTTCGTGTGTACTACCGAAAGCGCGTGAATCCACGACCTGTACGTCTTGCTTCAGATATGGATTCAGGCAGACCGGCTTCAAGATGTGCTGCAGGACTTCCATGACCAAACACAATTGCCTGAGGCTATGGTTGTTCAAACGTACTGTATTCAAACATGCCTGAGTCTGATGTTGAATACGCGGCAGGGATTCACCACGTCTCAGCAAGATATCAAGTTTCACTGTGTGAATTGAACGTTCAATCAGATCTCTGTGGTAATCTGTAGGATATTTTTGTCGCAGGCTCATTTGCATGGACGTTGCCATTTCTTCAAACGTCATGTCATCTTGCTGCTGACAGCTTCAGGATCCCGGTGGGTCCATCATGCCATTTTGAAGACTGATGAATGGCGGACGATCAAGGTGAGCAACAACAAGATTCTTGTGGACGGTTTTTTCCGCACCGACATCGACCCACACTTCATTGGAAACGATCTGCGGGAGCCGAAGGCCTGTACCAACATTGAACCCTTGTCGTGGGCTGATGCAGGGTATGGCTGTTCCACCCACCAGGACAAGGTTGAAAGAGAGTGCACGAAAGATTCGGTTTGGGTGGAGGACCAATATTGTGCCCAGACTTGCTTCAACCTCGGTTTGGGCTATGAAACTTGTCTTCGATACTGCTAGCCTCAGCCATATTGGCTCTTAACGTACCATCGACATCCATCGACCGACTCCAGGAACACAGCGTATTGTGTACAGTAAAGGGCGATGATGTTAGAGCATATGCAATTGTGGCCACACGGAGTAAAAGATTGAGAGATACACACCAACAGATCCAATATGCAGGGAGATGTCACTTGTATCCACTAATTACACTGCATCTTTCAACACAGACATATGGAAGGAACCAGTTGGGTTCAAGAATTTGTCGCGCTTGGCAACCCTCCGAATACATCCTTTTGACGCAAGGTGTGTAGGCCAAGAATGACGAAGATACTTTTTTGAGCATGCGTGGTTTCGGCAAGTGGCCCAATACCTTTTTAAAAACTTAATTTCACCATAGCTTACTTTAGTTCAGTTTAGTATCTTGTCTCTTTTGAGCCGGCATCAAGGAAGAAGATGACTGCTCTCCTGGATGGCCGTCCTTCTCGTACGAAGGATACATTTGCAAAGTCTCGTACGATTCAACCAGGGCATGGATCAAATTGAGCACATCTTCGAGTTGCACGGGCGCCTTCACTGCGCCTAGTCAAGCACAAGGGATACCATAGCAGATACGCGATGATCAGTGCTACTCGTAGCTTTGATACAATGCAGTATATAGTCCTTTCATGTCTTTTCAAATTGAGGAGATTAGCCGAGCACTTTCCTTTCCAGAGAGTCTGCTATTTTGAACCTGAGCAGTGTTTGAGAAGAGAGAAGTCAAAATAGCACATTTGGCAGTGCCCCCGAGTAAATGAAGCGAATGGATTCAGGAGCCTGATGCCAGCGCGACACAGCCCTGCGCAGGATCCACAAGCATTGCCTGGTATGATAGCAGCGCTATAGTAGCAGTGTGAACCCGTTTCTGCGGCCCTGTTTCCGAACACTCCTTTCACCAGTCATAAGTGGGAAACAACCAGCGATCAGCATACTGCTATCGGTATCAGGTGAGCAGCTATCCAGGCAGAAGTAACGATAATGCACTTTACAGGCATGCAGTGTGCGGATGCGTGCGGTGGGTAATCACAACATGCATTAACATCCAATGCATAGGGCTGCTACCAGTAGTGCCCGCACGAGGCGGGGCGGAAGTTGCCTTACGGTGAGACTATAAGACCTTTTTCATCTGTAGAACTTGCACGCGCCGTGCGCCAACCAGGCCCATGCGTGCGTGCTTTGTGCGACAGTGATGCACTGTTCCAAAGGTCGCACTTGAAGCTCCACACTTCACAATGCACTCTTCACGCTTCATACTTCACACTTCGCACTTGCACTATCTTACACTTCACACTCCACACTTGATCTCATCTCATCTGAGCTCTTCTGATCTTATCTCAGCTCTTCTCACCTCATCTCATCTCATCTCTTCTCATGAGTTATCTAAGTTACTCTCAACTATTTTCATTTCATTGGCGCACTGCTCAACCATTCTCATCTCATCGAAGCTCTTCTCAACTCTTCTCAACTCATCTCAGCCCTTTGCACGTCAGAAAGCTTTGACCGTCAGAGAGAAGTCTCTTGCACACAAAAACCGTTTCGCGCGGAAAGCTTTTGCACAGAGAAGCTTTTGCACACAGAAGCTTGAGACACAGATGCATTTACACAGAAAAGCCTTTACACACAGAAAACTCCTGCACGAGAAGCTTTTACACACAGCACGCTTTTACACAGAGAAGTTTTTACACAGTGAAGCTTTTACACACAGAAGCTATCAGAAGCTTATACACACAGAGAAGCTTTTACACACAGAAGCTTTTACACAGAGAAGCTTTTACACACAGCAAGCTTTTCCGCACAGCATGCTTTTACACAAAAGCTTTTACACACGGCAAATTTTTACACACAGAAGAAGCTTTTACACACAGCACGCTTTTACACAGAGGAGCTGTTACACGCAGCAAGCTTTTACACAGAGAAGCTTTTACACACAGCAGCTTTTACACAGAGAAGCTTTTGCACACAACAAGCTTTTACACAGAGAAGCTCTTCCACACAGAACCTTTTATGTACTAGTTTGCGCAAAACATTTCCGAGTACAACTTTGTACTACAAAACTTGTACCAAGTACTCCCAGTATTACTTTGTAGTACAAAGCTTGCGCAAAGCACTTCCCAGTACAACTTTGTACTGCAAAGCTGGCACAAAGTACTTCCCAGTACTACTTTGTGCTACAAAGCTTGCGCGAAGTACTTCCCAGTACAACTTTGTACTACAAAGCTTGCAATGAGCACGTCCCAGTACGACTTCGTACTGCAAAGCTAGCACAAAGTACTTCCCAGTACTACTTTGTACTACAAAGCTTGCACAAAATACTTCCCAGTACTACTTCGTACTACAATGCACAAAGCTTGCACCGAGTATTTCCCAGTACTACTGAGCACAATACGATTACAACTTTCAGCCGCAAAAGATAATATAACTGTTACGCGCACAGCCGCGGCGCCAAGCAACCTCGACGCAGCCATTACAGTGCGACCTGCAGAGATGGAGTTGCGAAACACAATAGAACTACGTGCAACGGCATCAAAATTGCAGCTCCAAAACCGGATCTCGGCGCCATAGCCAAAAGAAAACGGTTTTGAAGCACTTTTTAGAAAAAGTTTGAAAAAGAAAATCATCCGCGCCAAGATGGAGAAAAACCTGCTGCCAAAGCGCCATTTGCAACCTTCATGCAGCCACTCCAATACGATTTACGCAAAAGCAATAGTATTCTGCATGCAGCCGCAGCAGCGAGGAACCTTGCCGCAGCCATTACAATGCGTTTTGCAGCGCCACGTCTCAAACCCGCATGTATCTACGCGCATGGCAACGAAAATAGCAACAATCATGCAGCCATTCCACTGCGATCTGCAACCACAGATTCCAAAACCCCCTATAACGACGCACACACAAACGCATCCAAAGCAGCTGCAACCCACCGTTACAGTGCGGGAACCAAAAAAACATCAAACTGACCGCAGCCGCACCCGCCGCACACACAGCTGCACTTCATCGCCGGCCGGAGCCGCTTTTACACGAAAAAACACGAGGTTTCGTGCCCCGGCTTCCTCCCCAAAGCAAACCCCATGCAACATCCATGCAGCCATTAAAATGCCTTTTGCAGCGCCACGTGGCAGACCCGCATGTATCTACGCACATGGCAACAGAACATGATGTATTGTTGTGTGATGTATTTTAGTATTGTCATGTGATGGTATTGTCATGTGATTTTGTTGTTGTGTGATGTATTGTTATGTGATGTACTGCTGTCGTGTGATGTATTGTTATGTGATGTATTGTTGCGTGATGTGTTGTTATGTTCTGCATTATGTGATGTATTGCTGTGTAATGTATTGTTATGTGATGCATTGTGTGATGTATTGTTATGTGATGTATTGTTGTGTGATCTGCTGTTGTGTGATTTATTATTTTGCGATGTGTTGTTATGTGACGTATTGTTTGTTCTGTACTGTTGTGTGATGTATTGTTATGTGATGTACTGTTTTGTGACGTAGAGTCTCACAATTCTATTTGTCCGTAACTCGGCAGATTGCTTCCCAACTTCCTTCGACAATTGAGGATATTTGAGGGTCAGAGCGGGGGCATGCGTATTGAAAAACAAACATTGATGCTACTGCCGATTACTGTCGGCAGCCCGTACTGAACTTCACTGATCTGCATTTTTGGCAGTCTGGACAGCTCAGCCAGGTTGTCGCAGGCAGCGGCCCCTTTTGATCTTTTTTGCAATTTATGCGGAACCATGGCTTCTACCTATGTGGGACCCTTTGAAATTCATTGCTCCGCAATACCTCCACCCTTGCTATAACAGCCGCCACAAAAAGTCACGAACTGCACATTTTTGGGTAGGCTTGGGCAAGGCAGTGGCCAATCTCAACACAAGACCTTTGGAAGCTCCAAAGTGGTTGGAAACCGTACCAAAAAAAGGCAAAAGGAAAGGGATTTCTGTCCCAAAGCAGAAAACAATTTGCAAGCTTTTAACAATTTGTTTGCCTCCAGAGGAACTATTCGAAATTGCTGTTTTTTTTAAATGCGATTCTTGGAGATTCAGATGCGCATTGTACTTGCTCAGTTTAAGTGTTGAGGCAATGTTGAATCCTGGCGTATGGAAGTCCAACCCGGACGACAGCATCACGCAACCACTTCTTTTTGATGTTTTCCGTCCTGGCGTGCTGTTGCTCAAGGCGGGGCGCAGACAAATCATTTGCACTGGACATGAAAAAACACAGGGTAAGGCACAGGGTGGTTTGGTACAGTGAGGAATATCAAAATATTTCTTTATATCTCTGCTTCGCTGATTTATCTCATGGTTTTCCTCCAGGGAACTTTTGCCGATCAGTGTCAAGCTGGTCTCAGAGCAACGGGATTCTGTTCAGGAGCCGCCTGCGCAGTGCAATCTTGGGACCATAGTCCAATCCAACGTGGTTGCTTGGCGACAGAGTCAGGCCAGTGTCATCGTTGCTTGATGAACTTGGAGCAATGCACCTACACATTCGATGCTTTGTTAAGAGGCCGTGGGGATTTCAAGACATTGCAGGACAGAGGAGAAACAAGAAAGGACAGAAGAGAATAGAAGCTGGCTTACTGTACTGTTGCCTGTTTTGCGTGACCGCCCGCAGGCCGTGTTTCTGGTTTTTATGTGTTTATTAGTCTATTGCTTCACTTACTGGTGTTGGATCAGATGTTACTCGAATATGTCACAGAGCTTCTGCGACTTGCAGCAAGCTTGCCAAAGATGAAGCTGACCTGAAACTCATCATACAAGATACTGTATACTGGTCATCAGCACAGCCGTCATCGCCATCATCATCATCATCATCATCATCATCATCACCATCACCATCACCATCACCATCACCATCGTCGTCGTCGTCGTCGTCAGCACCATGACAATCATCATCGTCATGCGCCATACATCCTACATCAAGCACCATCATCAAGACGTCCTCATCATCGTCATGTTTCTGCGTGCTTTTGCCACCCTCAGCTTTCTAAGCAGTTGCCTTTGTTTTCTGTGTGTGTGTCCTTTCTCCGGCTCACGTGCATCAACATTGTTGCTCAGTAAGAGCTCTACTAAAATGCCCGCCCAGATCGTGTTCTTGCACTTTGTGAGGAATCGTCCGGTCGATTTTACATGTTGGAAGAGCGCGTGGAGCTGCTCGAGAACACTTTGGAGAACCCTGCTGCCACGGGTGTGACAGGCCAGGTGCTGCTACTGAGTGCAGGATATACACCGCAGCTTAATGTCACTCCACAGGCGGATTGGATCTTTAGTCTTCAATCTTAGCTTGAGCTTCCCTTTTCTGTGGCAAGGGTCTAAGAGATGTCGCACCATGCATCTGTCTGGCTTTCGGCTAGGCTGAGTTTTGTTCGAGAAAAAACATCTTGAGTAGCGCCAGGTGGCAAGTGTCCGACAGTGCCCAAAACTTTTCTCAACGAGCACAGCTGCAAATTGCTGCCAGGGTGTCTGGCGTTGGGGCAGCAAGGTGCGGAGAACGGTCAAACTTCTGGGAAGGGAAATGCAGGATACACCGTGATACATCCCACGTCGGTCCATTATCATCAAAAATCATCATCATCATCATCAACAACAACAACAGGGTTAGGACATGTTAGGACTAGGAGCAAAAGTACCGTAGGAGTAGTAGGAGTAGTAGGGATTTCCCTGCCGGGTGCTTTACAAATCAAGCAAGGCCTTTATGATGAGAATTCCGCTCACAACCAGACACCTTCCGGGATATTTGGGGATGATCGGGGATGTTTTGTCATTGGTTTTCATGGTGCGCCGTCATTTGTCTTGTTTTTCCCGAGAGCGTCTGAGCGCAGGGTTCTTCCAATAGTGGGGGTCTGTAAAACATCTTCTCATCTTCACACCTTCTCATCTTCACACCTTCCCATCTTCACATCTTCTCATCTTCACACCTTCTTCTCATCATCTTCACATCTTCTCATCTTCACACCTTCCCATCTCACATCTTCTCATCTTCACATCTTCTCATCTTCACATCTTCTCACATCTTCTCACATCTTCTCACATCTTCTCCATCTTCTCATCTTCACAGCTTCACATCTTCTCTCATCTTCTCTCATCTTCTCACATCTTCTCACATCTTCTCACATCTTCTCACATCTTCACTCACATCTTCACTCACATCTTCTCACATCTTCTCACATCTTCTCACATCTTCTCACATCTTCACATCTTCTCATCTCACATCTTCTCATCTTGCCCTCTTGCCCTCTTGCCCTCTCCTTCTTTTCTATTTCTCTTTTGAAGGCGGGAGCAGGGACAGTGCCAACGAGACGGCACGAAACGCAACCCTTTCGCACGAAATGAGGCTCGATCGGCAAAAACTGAGGTAAAATTGCGATTTGACTTGTCCTGGAGCAACCCTTTCGCACGAAATGAGGGTCGATCGGCAAAACTGAGGTAAAATTGCGATTTGACTTGTCCCGGAGCAACCCTTTCGCACGAAATGAGGGTCGATCGCCAAAAACTGAGGTACAATTGCGATTTGACTTGTCCTGGAGCAACCCTTTCGCACGAAATGAGGGTCGATCGGCAAAAACTGAGGTAAAATTGCGATTTGACTTGTGCCGGAGCAACCCTTTCACACGAAATGAGGGTCGATCGGCAAAAACTGAGGTACAATTGCGATTTTTCGTGTGCTGGAGCAACCCTTTCGCACGAAATGAGGGTCGATCGGCAAAAACTGAGGTACAATTGCGATTTTTCGTGTGCTGGAGCAACCCTTTCGCACGAAATGAGGGTCGATCGGCAAAAACTGAGGTACAATTGCGATTTTACTTGTGCCGGACTTGTCTGTGTGTAAAAGCGTCTGTGTGTAAGAGTCTCTGTGTGTAAAAGTGTTTGTGTGTAAAAGTGTTTGTGTGTAAAAGTGTTTGTGTGTAAAAGTGTTTGTGTGTAAAAGCTTCTGTGTGTAAAAGCGTCTGTGTGTAAAAGACTGTGTGCAAAAGCGTCTGTGTGTAAAAGCGTCTGTGTGTCAAAGCGTCTGTGTGTAAAAGCGTCTGTGTGTAAAAGCGTCTGTGTGTAAAAGCGTCTGTGTGTAAAAGCGTCTGTGTGTAAAAGCGTCTGTGTGTAAAAGTGTTTGTGTAAAAGTGTTTGTGTGCAAAATCGTCTGTGTGTAAAAGCGTTTGTGTGTAAAAGTCTCTGTGTGTAAAAAGCGTCTGTGGGTAAAAGCGTCTGTGTGTAAAAGCGTCTGTGTGTAAAAGCGTCTGTGTGTAAAAGCCTCTGTGTGTAAAGGAGTCTGTGTGTAAAAGCTTCTGTGTGTAAAAGCGTCTGTGTGTAAAAGCGTCTGTGTGTAAAGGAGTCTGTGTGTAAAAGCGTCTGTGTGTAAAAGCGTCTGTGTGTAAAAGCGTCTGTGTGTAAAAGCGTCTGTGTGTAAAAGCTTCTGTGTGTAAAAGTGTTTGTATGTAAAAGTGTTTGTGTGTACAAGCTTCTGTGTGTAAAAGCTTCTGTGTGTAAAAGCGTCTGTGTGTAAAAGCGTCTGTGTGTAAAAGCGTCTGTGTGCAAAAGCGTCTGTGTGTAAAAGCTTCTGTGTGTAAAAGCTTCTGTGTGTAAAAGCTTCTGTGTGTAAAAGCTCTGTGTGTAAAAGTCTCTCTGTGTAAAAGTGTTTGTGTGTAAAAGTGTTTGTGTGTAAAATCGTCTGTGTAAGAGCGTCTGTGTGTAAAAATCTCTGTGTGTAAAAGTCTCTGTGTGTAAAAGTGTTTGTGTGTAAAATCGTCTGCGGGTAAAAGCCTCTGTGTGTAAAAGTCTCTGTGTGTAAAAGCCTCTGTGTGTAAAAGCGTCTGTGTGTAAAAGCGTCTGTGTGTAAAAGCGTCTGTGTGTAAAAGCGTCTGTGTGTAAAAGCGTCTGTGTGTAAAATCGTCTGTGTGTAAAAGCGTCTGTGTGTAAAAACATCTGTGTGTAAAAGCGTCTGTGTGTAAAAGTGTTTGTGTGTAAAAGTGTTTGTTTGTAAAAGCGTCTGCGTGCAAAAACGTCTGTGTGTAAAAGCGTCTGTGTGTAAAAGCGTCTGTGTGTAAATGCGTCTGTGTGTATAAGCTTATGATGTTGAGATGCTGCTATTTCTATCTATTCGTTCTATAAATATTTATTTTTTGGAAAAAAATAAGAAAAAAATAGGATTCAGAAATAGGAAAAAAATAGGGTTCCAGAACTCAAATAGGAAAAAAAAGGACTGCCAAACCAAGATGAACCACAGCTTCAAATTTGGGAACAACACCAACACAAAACACAAGCAGAGCCTTCCACATTTTATGAGGAATGTCACTGTGGATATATGTGGGTCCACTGCGAACCTGCGTATGGTGTTGCATCTATACATGTAAATGTTTGGATATGTCCCATGCGTGTATGTAAGTAATTGCAATTGCTGCTGCTGCGTTCGCACTTGGAAAAAGGAAAGGAACCGAAAGCAGACATTGAATCTTGAAGGCACCATCTGCTTGGGGGAGCTGGCTAAACGATTGAAATAATGAGCCAATAACTTGTGAACTGCGTGACGTTCGGCGCGTCCCAAATTCAGCAATAAGCGTGGCGCTCCCACACCCCTTTCCTCCTCCCCCCGCTTCCTCCCCCTCCTCTCCCCCACCCCTATTTTTGAATTCTATTTTTCTCCTATTTTTTCCTAATTTTCTAAAAATGGGCTGCTAGCTATTTCCTATTTTTTTCCTATTTGTTTCCTATTTTGTTCCTTTTTTTTTCCAATTTTTTTCTTATTTTTTCCTATTTTTCCTATTTTTTTCGATGTTTTTTACGTTTTTTGACGGTTTTGGGGCCCGAATTCAAAAGAAGGAAAAAATAGGAAAAAAATAAGATGCAGATGTTCAGAAATAGGAAAAATAGGATTCAAAAATAGGAAAAAAATAGGGCCCAAAAATGCAAATAGGAAAAACATAGGAAAAAATAGGAAAGCAAATATAATTACTGGGAGTTTTTCATTTTTTCCTATTTTTCCAATTTTTTCTTATGTTTTCCCTATGTTTTCTTATTTTTTCTTATTTTCCT
Organism: Cladocopium goreaui; assembly: GCA_947184155.2. NCBI lineage: Eukaryota > Dinophyceae > Suessiales > Symbiodiniaceae > Cladocopium > Cladocopium goreaui. The sequence goes on from CAMXCT020001776.1 coordinate 65,165, forward strand.
ATTTTTTTGAGGTGTTTTACGTTTTTTGACGGTTTTGGGAGCCGAATGTAAAAGAAGGAAAAAATAGGAAAAACATAGGAAAAATAGGGGAAAAAAGGAGAAAAAAAAAGGTATGGTGCTGGAAGCAGATGTTCAGAAATAGGAAAAAATAGGACACATTAGGAAAATAGGATTCAAAAATAGGAAAAAACAGGGCCCAAAAATGCAAATAGGAAAAACATAGGAAAAAATAGGAAAACAAATATATTGGGAAGTGCTTTGTAGTCCTGTGTCAAGTGTGTTTTTACGTCCTATTTTTTTCCTATTTTTGATTCCTATTTTTTTCCTAAAATACATATTTTCAACTTTTATAGAAATAGCAGAAAACTTTGCATCATAAGTATAAGCGTCTGTGACCGTCTGTGTGTAAAAACATTTGTGTGTAAAAGCGTCTGTGTGTAAAAGCGTCTGTGTGTAAAAGCTTCTGTGTGTAAAAGTGTTTGTATGTAAAAGTGTTTGTATGTAAAAGTGTTTGTGTGTACAAGCTTCTGTGTGTAAAAGCTTCTGTGTGTAAAAGCGTCTGTGTGTAAAAGCGTCTGTGTGTAAAAGCTTCTGTGTGTAAAAGCGTCTGTGTGTAAAAGCGTCTGTGTGCAAAAGCTTCTGTGTGTAAAAGCTTCTGTGTGTAAAAGCGTCTGTGTGTAAAAGTCTCTCTGTGTAAAAGTGTTTGTGTGTAAAAGTGTTTGTCTGTAAAAAGTTCTGTGTATGAAAAACTTTACAAAAATACGATGCAAACTATTGTCTTGTACTAGTCATATATTGTCTTGATACTACTCTTCTCGTCTGCCTATAATACATCTTTAATATATTATCTTGTAATATAGCGTCTCCATACTAACAACAGAAGACTCTGCTCCTCTACGCTCTCGGGCCATCCGTCGTCTAGTTCTGTTGCCAGACCGTCAACTGCACAAGACCAGGCCTTACCGTGTCCCTGACTCTTGACACCCTGGCGAAGTTCTTCTCCGTTGGAGGGCGCTACGTCTATGTAGTTTCTGGTTTGCGCACAACGGCAAGCCCATGTGGCAAGGTGGGGGGATTGAAATCCAAAATGCGCAGTGAGAGAAAGAGAGTCAGAGACACAGACAGAGACAGAGACAAAGAAAGATGGCAAGACTTCGAGATTAGCTCGCATGGAACCTTCCCCTACAGGTACCAGAGTCATTCCAGGTCGTTGGTAACAAAGTAATTTTGATGGCAGCTTGCAAGAAAAACGCGCATGTTGACTTGACACGCTGATCTCCGAATGGTGCACTTACCCTGATCAGGTCTCACGGTGGAAGCAGCTGGCCTGCCCGTCAGCTTGCGTGGCGTCTGATCTTGAAAATGCCACAGCTGAGACCATTCGAACCTCCATCCAACAAGCTGCAGACCAGGGGAATGTTCGGGACATCGATTTGTCTTGTTCCGGTGTAGATGCAGGTTCTATCGTACAAGTGGGCGATGTTTTTTTCCAGCACGTCCACAACGATGAAGACAATGTCTTTGACTTTACAGATTGGACGCTTCAACACCCTGGGGGGGCCTCAAAGATCAAGCAGACCCTCGTCTGAAGGAGTGGGCGCGATGCGATGCTAAAGGACATTGGTTTTGCGGTACTCGTAGGGGACAGAAACTACGCGTATGAATTGACAGTTTGTTGTTGTCTTAAACCATCTTAAACCATTTGGGGAGCAAGCCTATACAAATGCCAGTGAAGGGGGAGAATGCTGGATTAGTTTTCATGTTTGGTTGCAAGTGGCCTTTGAACCGTTTGCGCAGTTCCTTTATGAAATTTGATGGTTTTGGACCCCCATGCTTCCCAGGTTCACCAGCAAAGGCTATACTTTGGTTTTCCCATCTTGGCATCCAATGGATCGCTGGGATTCTGGAATAGCTCCAGACGTTATTGGTCCTGGATTTGTCGGCAACTTGGACCATATGTTGTTAAATTGCTCTTGGAAATCCTACATTGTGTTCCTTGCACATACCAAGAGCATGCCCCAACAACAACGATTGCGGCATTTGACTGTTTTGCGGGCGTTTTCTTGCGAAACCATCGATGCGTACGGGGTCACACACATTTCAAGGTTCTGGGTGCGGTGTTGTTTTCGTTCAATCGTGTTGGCTTGTGATGGTAGCAAAGCCTGGTCAGCCATGAGACTGAACGCTGAGGCAAAATGGGCAATTCTGTTCGCTTCCACAACCTTCCCCAACCTTTGCAAACGGATGCAATTGCAGAGTCTCTCGGGGCAGCGGCGACAGATCAGGACAGACACGCTGAAACATACTGACCTGACCATACTGAAACCATGGTTGTTCAAAGCTTATTGGGCTACATTGCATGTGCTCAAAAGATGTTCATCCTTTGATCATAGTTTTTTTGTTTTCGCACGCGCCTTCTTGAAAAGGAGCTGTCAGAAGTGTGTGGGTCCCCGGGCGAAGTTGCGAACAACCCCTACCTTGGACACCGGCTGTCCTTCAAGCATGGTGCGCCGGATGATTGGCATTTCGACAGTGAACCCCGGAAGCAGACTGGTCCAAGAGAGGGAAAACGAGATTTTGAAATCATCCCTCTTCTTTATCCCAACTGCTTTGGCTTACAGGGGCCTCAGCCCAAATAAGGTTCGGTGCAGCTTCCGGTGCGGGTTCCGGGCTGGGTCCCGAGAGGTTCCGCCGGTAGGTTCTGGGAAGTTCCGGTGCGGGTTTCGGGCTGGTGGGGGGTTGCCAATGGGGGTTCCGGGCTGGTTCCGGGAGGTTCCGGGAGGTGTTTGATTTTGTTCTACAGCCACTTTAACTGTGCATGTGAGGTGCGGTTTTCCACATTTTCCAACCAACTGTGCTGTTGGGGGCACCACCTGGGTTTATTTGGTGAAGGCATATAATATATTGAAAACCGGTGGCTTGAGACAGCTGTTTGCCATTTTATTTGTTCCTCCTCATTTTCCTTCCCCGGCGCAATGAAATGATTCTGCACTGGAGAATTAGGCAAACTGTGCCATGTTCGCGCAGCATGTGCAAGTTAGAACGCAATCCATACAGAAGCGGTGGCACATTCCAGCAGCTAGCACACACAGCTAGCACACACACACACACCCATCTGCTCATGTTCCTGACATAGGCTTAACGGTTGCCATTGTCACATTTAACCACATGTTGACATGCCAAGTGGGAAAGCAAGATTTAATAACCTGTACATACAATGGTCTATATAAATACAACGCGTCGCAAGTAGATACAGGGACGTGTACTGTACCGACATGTACCCAAGGCCCCAGCCGGTCAAGGGGTTTTGTCAAGCCTGTCCCCGATCAAAAAAGATGTTGGATGCATGCTGGTCGCTAAATTTGATTTTCAAAAGGAAGCTTGTCTATACACAGACACAGCTGAAATTCCACGGTGGGTCTAAGAAAGTACAAGCCCGTCAGAATGGTTAGTCTTGTATTTTCATTTGTTCAAAGGACTTGTGGTTTTTTGAATTCTGTGCCCACAGTTATGATCCATAATGTAGTTTTCAACTTTGTAGACTTTATATGTCCTACAAAATGATTGGAATAGGATCCAGGGGTGCGTACACGGGCTTAGTTGTACTTATGATAAAGAAGCCAGAATATGGAAACTTGATGAAACTTGAGTGCGTTCATTCTGGGCTCTTGGCAGCACGGCTTTTCGGCTTGCTACAAGTTCTCCGGCCCGCAAGGGTCTGCCTCCCTTCCCGAGTGCATGGATGATACGCAGTACGGGGGTTAAGTCCGGCTGCTTCTAACGTTACCGTGAACGCAACATGTAAGTACCATCAAGTACCAGCCTAACGCTGTTTGTGGTCAAAATCAGTTTTCCCTGCTAATTCTTGAGGACTATGGTTTTTGGTGGAATCGCGACCATCGCACCAAGTCTGCGGTTTGGACCATGCAAGCCCTCTTTGCCGATGATCAGCTTCGTCAGCGAGTAGCTTGGGCATTGTCCCAGATCTATGTCTGTTCTGTGAACGGCGGCGGCTATTCGGAACGAGCAGCAACTTGGCAAAGCAAAGATTTCTTCAGGGTTGGCCCCATAATGATCGTATTGCAATCGTGGTGTACAGCTACCAGTACAAGTAAAGCCTGCACAATGCGACCGGCAGAAGTTTCTAGCAGACAGGAAGGCTATACCATAGGAGCGAAGAACAAGTTTGCCTATACGAGTTACACTGGAGCACCAAAGCTTCGGAATTGTCCTCGCCTTTAATCCTTTCCAATTCGCTTCAACTCTTATCAATTCTTCTCACCTCTTCCCACCTCTTCTCAACGCTTCTCAACTCCTCTGACCATTAACTCACCTCTTCCCACCTCCTTTCAACGCTTCCCAACTCTTCTGAACTTTTTCTCACCCGTCCCAACTGTTCTTGGTTTTTTTCCACATCTCCACTCTTCTCAACACTCTTCACATCTTCTCACCCCTTCTCACCCCTTTTCAACTCGTTTCAACTCTTCTCAACACTATTGGCTTGTCTCACGTCTTCTCAAGTCTTCTCACCTCTTCGCCACTTTTCGCACCTCTTCTCAGTAAATCCTTCTGATCCCCACATATTCAACTATTGTCTGTACAAGTTATCCACCCTTCCCACTGTCAAATTCGAAGACATTCGCTGACAATGCATCCCTGCTGCTCGCTTTTTTAGGTAAATATCAGCACAGCACAGGCAGCACAGCCTGCGAAAACATGGTGGCAACTCAGTGCCCAACCACTTGAGAAGCAACTCTGCCGTCTAAGCGGTTAACAAGGCATGAAGCAAAACATGCCAGACCTAAAATTTGACGCGAGCATACCAACAGCCAGTGAAATTCAGATGCAATCGCAAAAAGGCAGCAACTCGGCGCCCAAGGGCAAGAACCAACTAAAAACATGGCTCAACCTAATCTGCAGACACCGCGTTGCGCAACACCAAAGAATTACGCACGCAGAGGCAGCGGCCGCACGACGGAACCTTGATGCAGCATTTTTCAAATGATTTTGCTTTGTAAAGGATTTTGCACAGGTACATGATCAGCGCCAAAATCGAGCAATAGAATCGTCATCGTAACTTTGATATAGCCATTCCAAGACGGTCTGCGTTGCCCATTCAAGAGACCATGCCATGCAGCTGTTCCTGTGCACAAAGCAGCTCTGCACATACAAAATCCCACCAGCAAGAGACCCCAAACAGTGTGGGGGGTAGGGTAGGATTTCAATGTACCAGATACAAGCAACAGTAGCTATGGAACAGCAGCAGATGAGGTTAGACATGATCGCAACTGCAGCAGCAGGACCTTCTATATAAACATAGGTCTATATAGGCTATTTCACAAGATTCCTCATACAAGACCAGAAGAACTTACAGACAAGCACCAACGCAGGGCATCTGCAAGATCTTACTGCAAGGACCTCTTGAGGAAGATTTCAACAGGATCTCCACAAGAGCTTCTCACAAGGACCTGTACCAGATCATGTAAGGACACCAGGACCTCATCGAGAGCGTCTCACAAGGACCTGTACAAGATCGCGCTTAGCGCAAATGCCTCTGACAGCATGCCACTTGCATCTCCACAAGATCTGGTCACAAGGATCTCCCTGCCACGACGCCTAAAAAATGTCACAAGATCGTCAGAAAAGGGCCTGCTGCTGTTGGAGAGGATCTAACAAAATCTTAATACAAGAACCTCCCAAGAGCTCTCATACAAGAGATGGCATCTGCAAGATCTTCATGCCAGGGCCTCTTGGAGAGGATCCCGCCAGAAGGACCCCACCAGGATCTTCACAAGATCTCCGACAAGGACCTGCAAAAGATCATGCAGGGACCAAGACCGGGACAACCGTTTTGCGCGAGCCTGCGCAATCGAAATTCACTTAGACCTAAGAGCCATTTTACGCGAGAGTTCTCAGGCAAAGACCAAGACCGGGGCAATCGAGCCTACTCTTTAAATCTTCGCCCCCTGACGTACAGTACATTCAACTGAAAAGACAAGGTTAGTTTTGTGCAACTTTTATCATTCAGATTTCATCTTGGATGCAGCAGTTCCACTGCGATCGACCAACAGTGACTTCCATTTTATTCTGTTCAACTCTACTAATAACATCTTCCTTCCGCTGCTCTACTTTCCGCTACTCGACTCATTTCCGCTCGGCTCAACTTCTCTTCCCTTCGCTTCCCTTCGCTTCTCTTCTCTTCTCTTCTCTCGCTTATGCTCTTCTACTCCCTTCTATTCTCGTCTATTCATTTCTGTTCTATTCCTATTCCTATTCTATTTCATTCTATTCTGATTCTCATTTTTACCAGTAGTACCGCACAATGCGGTGGCGGAAGTTTCAAAAATAGGAAACCTATAGGAAAGGTTGGTTGTTGTGAATCACGGATGGCAGAGCGAAGCCACTGATGGATCGAAAGGTGATTGATGTCTCCTCTCTTTCTCTCTCTTTCTCTGACTATCTACCTACCTACCTATCTATCTACCTATCTATCTGTCGATCTATCGATCTATGTATCTATCTATCTATGTATCTATCTATCTATGTATCTATCTATCTATCTATCTATCTGTCTATCTATCTATCTATCTATCTTATCTAAGTTCAATATAGGTGTAACTGCGTTTTGAAAGAATCGAAACAAGTCAGGTACGTACGATGCTTGGTGCGACGGTGCGATGGTGCGGTGCAATGGTGCAATGGTACGGTGCGATGGTACGGTGCGATGGTGCGATGGTACGGTGTGATGGTGCGATGGTACTGTGCGATGGTGCGATGGTACGGTGCGATGGTGCGATGGTACGGTGCGATGGTGTGATGGTATGGTACGATGGCGCGATGGTACGGTACGATGGTATGCGATTGTTTGCGATGGTACGCAACTGCATGCACCATGAGGTTGAGGTGGTGTGATGGTGTGGCTGCACTGGTCGATGGTGCCTGTCATGTTTTGCGATAGTATACTGATGAACCATGGGATGTTATACTGGTGTGGCACCATGGTAAGTTGTAATACAGGTTCATGTGTGCAAAGTCACAACCATCTACCTGTAATAGTTAATTCTTCATATTTTTTCTAAGTTGCACAACGTCCAAAACCAAGTAAGAGAATGGTTAAACGAAAAGGTCCAAAAATCAGATTTTTATAAATTCCTTATTATTTGTTTCGGTATGTTTCGGTGTCACACGTGTGAAACCAATATAGCTTGATTTTTCTGGGAAACATTTAAACTCTCAAGTTTGCAGAGTTGATGTTCATTTGATGTCCATGATTCTTTTGGCATCGGCAAAAGCAGACATGCAAATGTATTCCAAGCAAACTTAACTGTAACTTTGGTGGATTTGTTTGGTATTGGATGGACAGCAAAAAAATGAACATCAGCTAGGCTTTGACAACAGGAACACGATGTCGCAGACAAGGAGTCCAGTGTGCTTTTTTGTATTATAGATGTATTATATATATACTGTATATGAGGGTTGCTTTCGTGTCAATGTTGTTACCCTGAAGCACATGACCTATGCACGTTCCTCCTTGTTTCTTTCTGGTTGCAAGGTTTTGGCAAACATTGGGTTCAACAATTTGGAATCAAGTAAGAAAACTATAGAAAACTATATAATACAATTTGCTCCAATGAAACCAAAATCTCTCGGGGCATTTTTGTTTCAGGGCAGGTTTTTTAAATCGCGGCCAAACCTTTTCTTTGAGATGCTCTTCCAAGTGTTCCAAGGGGATATCAGCGGTGAAGTTGGCCTTCCTATGGGGGCAACTTTTGAGATTATTGGCGTGTTTCAAAAGGAGTCCAACTGTTTTGAAACGAAGAAGAAAGCTCTGACCAACAGTACCCCAAACCACAAAACGATGCAAACAAACATACCCTTACACAAAACCATGCAGTTGAAGGCAATGGGCACCACAAGAGAAAATCGATTCGGGGCAGACGGTTGACGGTGCGATCTAATCTTAGTATTGCATCAGCAGTGATATATAGTTTAGCCAGGGGTCGATTGATAGTATGGTTGACATGTTGTGCGAAGAACATCCCACTTTCATGTCAAAGACGTTAATGGCACATTAGGACATACTTTTCACTATACCGGCGCGCAAGTCTAAGCGTCAAACAAGAGTGAGGCAGTCTGAAATATACCATTGCAGGGGTGAAACCATGGGTTACTGTACCAACCATCAACCATTGAATATGTTTGTTCTGCTTCCGGCCTGTTTTCTTGATGACCGCAGCTCTGGCCGTTGGCTGCACATGACACATGAAAACACAAGCAGGCAAGCAGAATCTCCTACACTCACTCAGCCATTCGCAAATTACCCGTACCACGGCATCGCGCCGTAACACTACATACCCATACATATCGCACTATGCCATTGTACCATTGTACTGTCTAACGTACCATCGTACCGTACCATCGTACTGTACCATCGTACTGTACCCACTTTCACTTGTACGTACTTGTAGGGTGTTGGCCGTACCAATTCATTTTAAGTATTGGGTACAGTCAACATCCTACAAGTGGGTACAAGTGAAACCAGGTACGGTACGGTGGTACGGTGGTACGGTGGCACGTTACGTTTCTGACTGTTGCCCAGGCGCCAGCCGTGGAGCAAACCTCCTGAAGGGGAAACAACATCAAATTGTGTATATGTGACCTTTGACCAACATTTATCACCATCAACATCACCACAATCATCACCATCATCATTCATCATCACATTTTCTTGTGTAATATCATCTCCTCCCTCCTGCTTTCTTTCGGGCCACACCAGCCACACTGTTGTCTACTTTGCTTAGATTGCCAAAAACGATGAATTCTGCGTGGACTAAGTGAGCAACACACCCACAGAGCACAATATGAGCAGTTCATCGAGACAAACAAAAAGTAACCATGGCGGAATGAACATTTTTTTTAATGCAGAGACAGAGAACTTCGTGGTAATACTTGCCAAAAAACAATGTTTCCGTACCAACTTCATGTACCTTGCAAGGTTTCATCAAGATTGACTTTGCAAACTAATTTAGTGTACCGTGCAAGCTAAGCCAATTTGATTTGCAATTGACACAATCTGATTCTTTTGCTAGCATTGCAGACTGAATTAATTTCTCTAAAGAATATTGACTATAGTTTGCTTGAATGCTGGCCACTACAAAATACAGATGAACATGAACTGCTTGACTTCACCCCTCAGCCGTGTTCAATGTAGCCTTTCCGCTGTTGGATCAAATCTCCAACTCATGATACACAACCACAAAACACACAAACTGTTCATGACATGTAGCTGTGCAGATCTGTGTAGCCCATTTCAACACCAAAACCCTTTGTAGAATGGGTTGGTAGGAAAAATCAACTCAATTGAACAAGCATACCAAGAAAGACAGGCCGCCTTAGTATTAAATCAAAGCCGACTCAAGACACATCTCAATGCCGCTGACTTAGTTGGACATTGCACATCCCTATTCCGGCCGTACCGTTAAAGGCAGCCTCGTTCCATTCGGTACTGGTTTAAGCCTTACATTCACGTCATGTTGCAAGGCACAAAACATGCCATCAAGCCCTTTACAAAAAAATATTCGAGCAAAGCTGTCAGAAAAGACCTTCAATCAATTGCTGGAAATAGTTGTGTGATGTGTGAGTATCCTTATCGGAAATTTAGCAATTCAGTCAAACAACCGTTAGCTCCAGAAATATTGTTAAGAAATATTGTTAGCTTCAACATCCCATATATTATATATTTAAAACATATGTTAGATTTTTTAAACATGTTAAAACTAGTTTGATTGCCAATCACTTAAAAATTAAAACCAGGTTATCAATTTAAAAATATCATATGGTTTAGTTTAGTCTATGTCATAGAATATGTAGAATACATCTTTTTAAATTTCAGCAATTGCATATCAAATTTCATCATTTTTGTACTAGTAGTTACTAAATTAAATTGCATGTGTGTGTAATAAATATAATATACATATATGTGTATGCGCCGTTATTGATAAACATATAATCACTGAAATGCTTTCTTGACGTCGACAATGTATGGTTTGTTTTGGGATTGTTTTCACAATCTTAAAATTCAAGATTTAACAATCATCAAAGTATCGTACCACTGTACCATACATCATCTACTGTACAATCGTACCATGGTACCATACATATACTATATCATTGTACCAACGTACCGTACCACCGTACCTATCGTACCAGGGGTATATCGTACCAGGATTTAAGTATCTATAACCACACCTATCTTGAACCTAGATAATATCTATCTATCTATCTATCTATCGATCTATCGATCTATCGATCTATCGATCTATCGATCTATCTATCTATCTATCCATCCATCCATCCATCTCTCCATCTCTCCATCTCTCCATCTCTCCATCTCTCCATCTCTTTCTCTCCATCTCTCCATCTCTCCATCTCTCCATCTATCTATCTATCTATCCATCTTTCTATCTATCCATCTATCTATCTATCTATCTGTCTATGTATCCATCTATGTATCTATCTATCTACCTATCTATCTTTATATCCATCTATCTTTCTTTCTTTCTATCTACCTGTCTATCTATCTATCTGTCTATCTATCTATCTCTCTCTCTCTCTCTTTCATCTGTCTATCTCTTTCTTTCATCTGTCTATCTGTCTAGCTGTCTACCTGTCCAGCTGTCTATCTATCTGTCTGTCTGTCTGTCTGTCTGTCTATCTGTCTACCTGTCTATCTGTGGCGCAGTGCCATTCAGTAGTGTAGTGTAGTGGAATGTAGTGTACTGTAGTGTGATGTAGTGTAGTGTAGTGTAGTGTAATTTAGTGCAGTGGAGTGTAGTCGAGTGTAGTGGAGTGTAGTTGTAGTTGTAGTACAGTGGAGTGTAGTGAAGTGTAGTGGAAGGTAGTGTAGTGTAATGTAGTGTAGTGTAGTGGAGCGTAGTGTAGTGTAATGTAGTTTAGTGTAGTGTAATTTAGTGTAGTGGCGTGTAGCGGAGTGTAGTGGAGTGTAGTGGAGTTGTTGTAGTTGTGTAGTTGTAGTTGTAGTGTAGTGGAGTGTAGTGTAGTCTCATGTAGTGAAGTGTAGTGGAAGGTAGCGTAGTGTAGTGTAATGTAGTGTAGTGCAGTGTAGTGGAGTCGAGTGTAGTGTAATGTAGTGTAGCGTAGTGTAACTTAGTGTAGTGGAGTGTAGTGGCTTGTAGTGGAGTGTAGTGGAGTGTAGTTGTGTAGTTGTAGTGTTGTAGTGTTGTGGAGTGTCGTGTAGTGTAATGTAGTGAATTGTAGTGGAAGGTAGTGTAGTATAGTGTAATGTAGTGTAGTGGAAGGTAGTGTAGTGTAGTGTAATGTAGTGTAGTGTAGTGTAAATGTAGTGTAGTGGAAGGTAGTGTAGTGTAATGTAGTGTAGTGGAGTGTAGTGTAGTGTATTGGAGTGTAGTGTGGTGTAGTGGTGGTTGTAGTTGAAAATGCTACAAAACCCTCACATTTTCCTCACTTTTGACAAGGTGCACAATCCCTTGCGCCTGCCACGCGAAGCGACATCTGAACCTCCAAAAGTGGTCCGAACCCCTGGTGTTTTTAACATGTTGACTTCGGAATGTGCTTCGCGCCACAACGACGTGCACTTTTTCGACATCTGAACTTCCAAAAGTGGTCCGAACCCGTGGTGTTTTTAACATTTTGACTTCGAAACGTGCTTCGCGCCACAACGGCGTGCACTTTTTCGACATCTCAATTTCCAAAAGTGGTCCGAGAATGGTGTGTTTCGTAAATTTTGACTTCGAAATTCGAAATGTGATTGGCGCCACAACGGCGTGCACTTTTTCGACATCTCAACTTCCAAAAGTGGTGCGACACTGGTGTGTTTTGTGCATTGTGCCTTCGAAATGTGCTTCGCGCCACAACGGTGTGCACTTTTTCGACATCTCAACTTCCAAAAGTGGTCCGACACTGGTGTGTTTTGTGCATTTTGCCTTCGAAACGTGCTTCGCGCCACAACGGCGTGCACTTTTTCATCTCTCATCTGGCCAGATGGCTCCGCACCCGCCGCTTTAGCGAGCCTACTTTTCGACCCTCCAGAGCCACAAATCATTGGAAAAACACAGTGTTTCGCGGCTTTTCTACCTTTTCGCGCATCTGCATCTTCTTTCTGACTCTTTCTCTTCTATCATCTTCTCTCTTCTGCTCTTCTCTTCTCCCTGCCTCTGCCCAGCTCTGCTTTTCATCTGTCCATATTGTCGGAAGTTTGACTTCTAAACTTCCTTCGGTTACTTATTTTTTTTTCTAATTCTTATTCTTATTCTATTCTGTTTTATTCTAGTCTACTCTGTTCTACTTTCCTCTACTCTCCTCTGCTCTGCTCTACTCTGCTCTGCTCTACTCTACTCTACTCTACTCTCTTGTGCTGTACTTTACTGTACTCTACTCTCCTCTGCTCTATGCTATTTTACGCTACTCTTCTCTACTCTTCTCTACTCTTCCTCTATTCTTCTCAATTTTGCTCTACCCTTTCGTACTCAGCTCGCTTCGATTCAGCTCGGCTCTCTTCTCGTCTAAGCTACCCCTCAACGCTACTCTACGCTACACTCTACTCTACTCAGCTCATTGGACTTCCACTCTCCTCTCCAGCCGGCCCACTGGATTTAATTATACAACACATCGCCTCTACTTCAGGACCAGCCAACTGGCCGCTGGCCTTAAGACTTCTTGGTAATGTGAACGTGCGTAATTCAGAGTTTCTCTGCGACATGTCCTTTGATGAACGTATCTTTGATCAATAGCTTTGTGAGGAGTCATGGCTGAACTACTATGACATTTTTGTTCGCAATGCCTTCGGGAATTTGCGCGACGTTCTCAGGGAGGTCACCTACAATCCGATAATGGGGGACTATTTGACGTACAAGCGCAACAGGGCTATGGATACTTGTCACTTCAGCATGCAGCACTGTTCAACCAAAGTTGACCCATTTCAGTGTTTGCCCATTAAAGTCATGAAAGCGGGGCGCTTGAGTTGTGTCGGTCAATGAATGTTTGGCAGTCTGGACTGTCTTGTATTGTCGCCACGCTTGGCCAGTTCAGGACGAGACTGGACGATTCCCTGATGAGAACTACGCACGTGAGGCCAGCAAATGGACAAACTGTAAAAAGCGGAGCCTTGCCAAGACCTTGCCCGGATGACAGAACCATGGCCGATATGTATTTTGAATCATAGCAGAGGGCAAAACCCAACAGGGACATGCAAGATTATTCACAGAACCTCGTCTGCAGGATCGCCCTCAAGCCCAGTGAAACATTTTGAGTCTCCAAAAGTCCAGCAATGGAGTGCACTAACTAGACTTGCTTCAACTATGGGACTTGACCACACTGAGCAATCGCGGCCTTAGGTGAGTTTGCACCTGCTTGGCAACACTTTTAAGCCACTCATGGCTGAAGGAACAGGAATGGAATGGTTTTTGTCTAGCACGCAACAAGTGTTTACCAGGATCAGACCTAAAAACGCTAGCAGGCATTGCTTGGGGCCTCTTCAGCTATGAAACTGACTCAACCTCAGCTACCAATCCTACAAGAGCGCAAACATGCAGACCAGTCCGGACCCAGGAAGCAAAACCAAATAGATCCAAAATTTCGAATAATAAATTCTGAAAATAACAACTCTAAGCGTGTCATGTCGCCAAATCACCATCTCTTCTTGGATTTCGGGAGCTCCAAAAAAAACTTTTTGAGCCTCGAAGCCGCACAAATGGTTTGCAACAACCTCATTCAGAAGCTTCATGCTTGCATTATCTCGCTACTAGCAGTCGCGGTTTTGACTTATAGGTTCTGAATGCTTGGAAGAACTTGATATGGAAATGGCTAAATCTGCTGGGTAGGTGATGCAATTGTTCTCCATCGGCCTTTGGAAGCTGAATCCTGACGGCTCTGAGATGAAGGATGCGAATGGCAACTCGATCCCAACATACGGTGGCTCAGCTGCAGAGAGCTACTCTCCTCGTGCGGCTCCTGGCTTTGCAATCAAACAGTGGCCGGACCTGCTAAATTCTGCTTAAATTCCTTTCAGATTCCTTTCACCTCTTTGAAATGGCTTTTGACCTGCCTATCAAGCGTTTCCTTCCTGCTTGTGGATTTTGCAGGCCTTTGCTGATCTTTGCTTTTGGAATTGTTTCCTCAGGGTGAAGCACTTTTTGAAACATGACAAGGAATGCGATGTTTCCATTGGTGGCAAGGGTAGGAGCTTCTATTGTCACCGGTAACCCAACATGAACAGATAAAGAAACGAAGATGTAGAGATCAGTGAGACTAAGCAGTTGGATGCAGCGGTGGCAGGACTTACCACCAATAATACCCCTATATATGTATATATATATACATACTTCGAAGGTGTGTGAATAGAGAAGTATGTAACTACCCATTTTCATCAAAACGTGATTGTTGTAGAAATGCAATGGTAACTTTTTGGTGCTTGCTCTTGCCCCACTGACTTGCACCATGTGCGCAGGCAATGATGCCATCATGGATTTTGCGCGAGTGTTCACTGGCTTCGACGAGCAGAGGGATAGAGGCAATCTGGAGTACGTCGATGGCAAGAACCGGATTGATCCTATGCAAATGAAGACGCATTCACAGCTGGACACTTCAGTTGCGATACATTCAAGATCGTTCAAGCATTTCGTGGTTCAACACAACGCAAAGTTTTTTGTGACACGTGCACAAAGAGTTACATCAAGTCTGAAATAGTTCATTCAAGTACCACAATGGCGACGGAATGCGGATGCACTGAGGTGGACTGGCATGATAGATATCCGAAGCCAACCTTGGATGGCGGATACCTTGGCGATGGCTATCCTTTGTGCTCGGACGCCGCAGAGCAAAGCTTTCTCCGGAAAGGTGCCCTTTACACTTTCATTGGGAAGAGCTTGGATGGACATGGCGCCCTCAACCTCTCCAAGTCATCCGATTTGTTCAAAGCTTTGTGCTTCGAATCAGGAGGCACGTGCCAGTACAACCTCACAGTGACGCTGGGGGAAACAGTTCCATGCAACGGACAAGAATGCACCACTCATGCTGTCAAGCATGTTCATGTTGACGGTGGATTCTACGAATACTTGGAGCCGACGTGTGTGAATTTGTTCTTCTTCAATGGGCAAGTCTCGCGCGAAGGTGGTCGCAGGTGGGGCTGGACCACGAAATGTCGGGACCAAAATGCGCTGATTGCTGGGGTCAGCTGCTGCAACGGATGCAAAAACAGGACAACTGGCTGGATGGACCGACGCAATATCACCTGCGAAAATGCTGCAACAACTTGGCCAGAAATGCTCACTGAGAAGTGTGGCTCGCTCTGAGTTTCAGCACGTTTGTGTGCAGTTTCCTCGGGTCAACATGCGCGCCAGTGTCCCAATGTTCCTTGAGGTTTTTAGAACGCGTCGGGCTGGTAGAAGCTCGCGCGTGTCTTTGGGGGTGCATGATCAAATCTCCTGTGTTTACAGAGTTTTCGTTTTGCTGGAGTTTAGAAGAGCAAACAAACTAACGTTTTGAAGGCACAAATCATGTATATGTATAATTATGTATATACATACATTTATCGAAGGAAGTTTAGAAGTCAAACTTCCGACAATATGGACAGATGAAAAGCAGAGCTGGGCAGAGGCAGGGAGAAGAGAAGAGCAGAAGAGAGAAGATGATAGAAGAGAAAGAGTCAGAAAGAAGATGCAGATGCGCGAAAAGGTAGAAAAGCCGCGAAACACTGTTTTTCCAATGATTTGTGGCTCTGGAGGGTCGAAAAGTAGGCTCGCTAAAGCGGCGGGTGCGGAGCCATCTGGCCAGATGAGAGATGAAAAAGTGCACGCTGTTGTGGCGCGAAGCACGTTTCGAAGGCAAAATGCACAAAACACGCCAGTGTCGGACCACTTTTGGAAGTTGAGATGTCGAAAAAGTGCACGCCGTTGTGGCGCGAAGCACATTTCGAAGGCACAATGCACAAAACACACCAGTGTCGCACCACTTTTGGAAGTTGAGATGTCGAAAATGCGCACGCCGTTGTGGCGCCAAGCACATTTCGAAGTCAAAATGCACAAAACACCACATGCTTGCGCCACTATTGGAGGTTCAGATGTCGTTTCGCGTGGCAGGCGCAAGGGATTGTCCACCTTGCCAAAAGTGAGCAAAACGTGAGGGTTTTGTCGCATTTCCAAAAACCATGGCAGGCGTGGGACATTTGAAGAGGATCTGCCAAGATGCATTTCGCGTGGCAGGCGCAGTACAAAGGACATGTTCATGAGAGATGTTAGGAGGTCAGGGCGCTGATTTCCTGAGAGGGGTTGCATTTTGGAGCATCCGATCTGTAGGTTTGCTAAGATGATTTTGCGTGACAGGTGCAGCACTTCGTACGACCTGGCATCAATTTTTCGTGGCAGGCAGGCGCAATAAATTAGACAGGTGGAGTGGAAAAATCGCAAAACGCATTGGTACGAGGCTGTCAGATAGACAGATAGATAGATAGACAGATAGACAGATAAAGAGATAGATAGATGGTAGATAGATAAATAGATAGATTAGATTAGATTAGATAGATAGATAGGTAGATAGGATAGATAGATAGATAGATAGATAGATAGATAGATAGGATAGATAGGATAGATAGGATAGATAGGATAGATAGGATAGATAGGATAGATAGGATAGATAGGATAGATAGGATAGATAGGATAGATAGGATAGATAGGATAGAGAGGATAGATAGGATAGATAGGATAGATAGGATAGATAGGATAGATAGGATAGATAGGATAGGTAGGATAGGTAGGATAGGTAGGATAGGTAGGATAGGTAGGATAGGTAGGATAGGTAGGATAGGTAGGATAGATAGATAGATAGATAGATAGACAGATAGACAACTACAACAACAACTACACTACACTACTACTACAACTACATATGCAAATAAACTTTGCTACATTACACTACACTAATGACACTACACTACACTAATTACACTACAACTACAACTAGTACTACCACCACAGCTACAACTATAATTACAGCTACACATTGCACTACACTGCACTACACTGCACTAATTACACTGCAGCACACTACAACTACAAATACAAATGCGACTACAACTACATTACATTACACAACACTACACTACACGAATTACATTGCATTACGCTACAACTACAACTGCAAATACACTTGCAACTACCACTAAATTGCACTACACGACACTACATTAATTGCACTACACTACACTACAACTACACTACCTTACACTACACTACACTAGACTACACTACACTATACCAAACTACAGTACACAACACTACAGTACACTACAATACACTACACTAATTACACCACACCACAACTACAACTGCAACCGTAACTGCAACTACACTACACTAATTACACCACATTACAACTACAACTCCACTACACTACGCTACAACTACGACCACAACTACAACTGCACTGCAGCACACTACATCCAGCAGTTGCGGTGGGGCGACCACTGCAAACATTGCAACCACTCCAAAAAACACAACTCCAACCACCTTTCGGTCCATCAGTGGATTCGCTCTGCCATCCGTGATTCACAACAACCAACCTCTCCCGTAGGTTTTCTATTTTTGAAACTTCCGCCACCGCCTTGCGCGGTACTTGGTAAAAATTGTTATCATTGATATGTTTTTTATTTAGATATATCCTGACAGCCCTTAATTCATACAAAAGAATTTAAGATCATTTACATGTTGGTACATCATCATCATCATCATACATTTTTTAAACCAATCTTTAATGAAGCCACATCAAATTCGTTGCGAATTGAGTCCATGTTAGTAAAATGGTTCATAGGTTATTTTCCTGACCCACCTTTGCCATTACATGAATCACAATCATCAACACATTTGCTTGCTGCAACATCCCATTTTGTTGCTGTTGTTGTTTCTACAATAGAATAACCCGGTTTATCTTAAAAAAATCGGGGATGTCAACAGCCGACACGGAGAGCAAGATGAGCAATGCATGATGGATTGTCATGCGGTGTCATCCGGCAAGCAGCAGTTGATCATCCATTTCATCGATTCTGTTGGGGACCATCCGTTGTATTTGGAACCTATGAAGGATGTGGGGATGGTTTCTGTAAACCCCATGTTGTGCATGACATGGACGCAACAGGTTCGGACGCTATTGCCCCCCACCCACCCCCCAAACCACCAAAGATGCATTTCGTATTGCGGTTTTCTACCGCCCGACACCTTTTAGAATGCTTTAGTATGCTTTAGTTAGGTTTTATGTTCCAAATTTGTTGCCTGTGGTTTCTAGATCCTGCTGTGTCAACTTGCCAGTTTCCTCCCAAATCGAGTGAAAATCCGTGCCAACCTCGGCCGAATAGGTAATTTGGATGAAGGTTGGAGAAGCAGCAAATATTGTCAGCTAGCTTGTTGGGAAGCTGGCGTTGGCTACGACGGTCATGCTCTCAGCAAAGTGGGAAGTGTGCTTCTCATCGGGCAACTTAAGAATCTCAAGACTTGTCAAATTCAAGTTTGATCCAAAAGAGACCCTTTGCAAAGCTGAGGAGATGAACCTGCAAAGAAGGAATGTGTTGAAAAGGTTCCTCAGGTGGTTGAGTGTTGCGTTTGGGAACCATTTTATCTTGAAATGCTCTTGACTCAAAGACCTTTTTGCAACCTGTGTTGGGCTGGGTTTTCACAGTGCACATTTGCTTGTAGTATGTTTTTGCGGTGGATGTAGTTCTTCTGGCCGTTGTTCTTTATTGGTGTTTTGATGCTGTTTTTTTCTTTGTGTTTCCGTCATGTTCTTCTGGTTTTTCTTCTGGTTTTTCTTCTGGTTCTGTTCGACCTTGTTACAGACGGTTTCCTTAATTTGTTGTCCTTGATACGGACCGCGTCATCAGCGCCCCTGGGGTCGAAAGACAAGCAACTGAACCACCCCTGTCCAAGGTGTTTAGGTTTGCGTTATCCAAAGTTGTTCTTTGCGTCTTGACATGCTTATTGTGTGTCTGTTTCCTGGCGGTTGGGTGGCCATGGCAGCTGTGTTTTTTCCAGTTGTTGCTTCCAGTTGTTTTCCTGTTGTCCTCACAGGTGATGATTGCTCACATGGACCTTGGGAGGGCGAGCAGATCTGCAATTACAATATGGAACGAGTACGTTTTGGCACAGCTGCGAAGGTGTGTCAATCGAAAGGGCTGCAAATCTGCACACAGAAATTGGAAGGCTACGGCTGCTCCTATGACGACATACATGTGTGGACACAGGACCAGCCAACTGTTGCTGCCTGGCATGCGTTGTTTTGCTTGCGATGTGATACTATGATACCGGCCAGGTTTCTTGAGGTCTGTTGCAGTTGCTGTGGTTGCGAACTTTGCCGACCAAACAAAGGTGTTTGAAGATTTTAGCTATTGACACCAGAGTCTTCTGACAATGACAATTAAGGATTAGTTATTATAGTAAATGCGGCTTTGCGCACGACGGCCTGCTTTCACTGCCGTGCACGGTTTTGCCGCTTTGCTTGACGGAATGTCATGGGTATGCTTTCGGCAGGACACATGCAGCTATGAAGTCTTGGTGTATCCTGATGGAATGGTGAGTTCCAACTGGACCAGCAAGAGCAGGCAAAACAAATTCTCAGTCAGCTGGAAGGATGGTAGGTTTCCGTCCAGTCAAAGCTGCCCAGGAGGTTGCCAAGTCTTTGGCGATGTGTGCTCATGCGGGATGACTGAAGAAATTCGGCCTGTTTTCTCGCAAATGCCAACAGTATCTGATCTCGCAAAATTGAAGATTGGTGCAACTCCTCCCATCTCAGCTTGCTCTGAATGTGATGGAAGCATTCGAGTCTACAACCAGGGACAGACTGTAGATGAACACACTGTTTTTGAGCACCAAGGCAAGTTTTACAGCAACAAAGAAAGTGTAGTTTTGGTCAGCGGCGGCTTTGAATTTCGCAACCCTCCAGTGTTCTTGCCATCTGTCTATGCAGAGACGAGGCGCTGTGGTGTGTGGTATCGCGTGACATGATGTTGCATGAACAGAGTTTGGACATGACCCTCCTGGAGCAAGAAAGGGGTCAGTGGGTTCACTGAATAGTTGATTTTTTGCCACATTTTGCTGAACATGCTGTTGCCATTGCAGCAAGGAACTTGCCGCACGCAGTAGTACCACGGATGGCAGAGCGAAGCCACTGATGGACCGAAAGGTGGTTGAGGTCTCCTCTCTTTCTCTCTCTTTCTCTCTCTTTCTCTCTCTTTCTCTCTCTTTCTCTGACTATCTACCTACCTACCTACCTATCTATTTATCTATCTATCTGTCTATCTATCCATCGATCTATCTATCTATCTGTCTATCTATCTATCTATCTGTCTGTCTATCTATCTATCTCTCTCTCTGTCTCCCTCTCTCCCTCCCTCTCTCTCTCTCTCTCTCTCTCTCTCTCTCTGTCTGTCTGTCTGTCTGTCTGTCTGTCTGTCTGTCTGTCTATCTCTATCTGCAAGCTTGAAAACGAAGCTATTCTGCGAGACGTCCTCAGGTTTTGAACTCGACAACATCAAAAACGCAGCAATTCAGCGAGACTTCCTCAATGTTTGCAGTTGACAACATCAAAAACAGAGCAATTTCGCGAGACTTCCTCAATGTTTGAAGTTGGCAAGATCAAAAACGAAGCAATTCTGCAAGACGTCCTTCAAAAATAGAAAGTTGAGTGCACAGCTCACTGCCTCGTACCAATGCGTTTTGCATTTTTTCCACTCCACCTGTCTAAAGTACCGCGCCTGCCATGAAAAAGTGATGCCAGGTCATACGAAGTGCTGCACCTGTCACGCAAAATCATCCTGAAGATCTGATGCTCCAAAATGCAACCCCTCTCAGGAAATCAGCGCCCGGACCTCCTAACAGCTCTGATGAAGATGTCTCTTGTACTGCGCCTGCCACGGAAAAATTCATCTTTGCAGATCCTCTTCAAATGTCCCACGCCTGCCATCGTTTTTGGAAATTCTACAAAACCCTCACGTTTTGCTAACTTTTGACAAGGTCCACAATCCCTTGCGCCTGCCATGCGAAACCACATCTGAACGTCCAAAAGTGGTCCGAACCCCTGGTGTTTTGAACATTTTGACTTCGAAATGTGCTTCGCGCCACAACGCCGTGCACTTTTTCGACATCGCAACTTCGAAAAGTGCTCCAAAGCTGAAGTGTTTTTGTACAGTTTGACTTGGAAATGCGCTTCGCGCCAAAACGGCGTGCACTTTTCCCACATCTCAACTTCCAAAAGTGGTCCGAACATGGTGTGCTTTGTGCATTTTGACTTGGAAACTTCGCGCCACAACGCCGTGCACTTTTCCCACATCTCAACTTCCAAAAGTGGTCCGAACATGGTGTGCTTTGTGCATTTTGACTTGGAAATGTGCTTCGCACCACAACGCCGTGCACTTTTTCGACATCACAACTTCGAAAAGTGCTCCGAAGCTGAAGTGTTTTTGTACATTTTGACTTGGAAATGTGCTTCGCGCCACAACGGCGTGCACTTTTCCCACATCTCAACTTCCAAAAGTGGTCCGGGCATGGTGTGCTTTGTGCATTTTGACTTGGAAATGTGCTTCGCGCCACAACGGCGTGCAATTTTTCATCTCTCATCTGGCCAGCGGGCTCGGCACCGGCCGCTTTAGCGAGCCTACTTTTCGACCCTCCGGAGCCACAAATTATTGGATAAACACAGTGTTTCGCGGCTTTCCTACTTTATCGCGCACCTGGATCTTCTTTCTTCTGAGACTTTCTCTTTTTTGATCTTCTTTTTTCTTCTTCTCTTCTCTTCTCTGACTCTTCCCACCTCGGCTTTTCATCTGTCCATATTGTCGGAAGTTTGACTTCTAAACTTCCTTCGGCTAATATGGACAAGGGCGCTGAGCATTTTTGCTCCCCGTACGGAATTGGAGATTAGAGTGATTAACGAAGTAGCTCAAAAGTTCCACAAAGCACTGGTTGCACTTTGTGGACAAGAAGCTGGAAACAAGATGAAACAAGCACATAGAAGCAGAACCAACAGCCACCGCCAACAACAACGATTGGGAAGATGGTAACGACCAGGACAAGGACGCCAAGATTGACAGCAACGGCGACAGATTCAAGCCATATGACCACCTAGTTTCAGTGGAAGGAATTCAACAACCTCATGAACTCACTTAGTTTATGCCCTTATTGTTCTTGGCATGTTGGAGCGAAAAGTTGCGTCCAGGGACCTCAAACAAGCCGGGCAGGCTCAATTCAAGCAAAGCGTCACCCAGTCATGTTGTTCTACGCATCCAGAAGGAAGTCAAAATGCGAAGGAGGCATGCATGAAATCTGATATGATTGCAAAAAGGAGCAGATACAACGAAATGAAGTCGAATTTCCATGAATTTCCCATATTGAAAATTGGCATTGCAATGATGCACAATGTATGCGAATACCGGTATGAGCTTCCTCTAGGATTTCACGGGGGGTTAACCCCCCAAGGAGGGTTGATTTTCTGTCCTTCGAAAAGCTCGAATTTGCTTAAATGATGCTTTCGAAGTTCCCCCATTTTTCTACAGAACAACTCTTGGAGGCCTCTGAGTCGTAAGATGCTGATTTTCTGGAGAGTTTAGGTGCCCAGAATCCAGAAGCATAATTTGAGCATCTCTGGGAGTACGTTCCTGATTCTTTAGTGATCCCTGATTTTCTAGAGAGACAATCTTTCACAATCCCCTTTCGAGCATTTGAATGGGCTGAAGCCCCCGAGCTGGGGCGGACGATTTTGGCATATTTTAGCCCTACCTTGGATTTTGCCATAGCCTCACAACCTCAATCCAACCATCCCCCTGGAATTTCCCCTATTAAATCAGTGGGCGGGGGAGGCCGCGAAACAGGCATTTGTTTCAACACATATTAGGTGGTTTTTTCTGGTGTTAGGCGCTCTCCACACAGAGGACCTTTAGAAAATGGAACTCCTGGGGGTTCAACATGTGGGAGCCCTTAGAAAAATAAAATCCCTGGTATGTTTATTCTCATGGCGTTCTCTGTATATAAATGATTTTAAGCGCACCTGAAGTTAGAAAGGGTAATTTGTTTCTTTTATTTGTTTCTTTTTATGGATTGTTTGGACCTCCAGAGAATCAAAGTGATTGGTGTGAGATATAAACCTGTTGGATGCCTAGAATACCACATGGGGCAGGTAAATACATGTGGTTTTATAATCCCCCAGCACATTAGGTTTCGTAGAAAAATCACCTTTCTTGAAGCGTACCTGAACAATTTTCCAATTTGATTTACTAGATGTCATTTTGATTTTGATCCAATCACTTCAATATTCTATATAGCGGCATCTTGGGGTGGCGCTTTGCGACCACCCGTTTTCGATCTAGAAAATCAAGGTGGGGGGATCAGCTGAAGTATATAAAGGCGGATACCTAACCATCCTGGAACCTCCACCTTTTCTTTTTAGTTCTCGTGTTTACCTAAGTCGCCAAGTTTTTTGTGCAAACGACTGTCTTGACAAGAATTACATATTCCCGTGGTTTGAGCCTGTTTGCAGCGATTTCGCATTTTTTTGGCCTGCCATGCTGGTACAGCAAGATATCAATTTTCAATTCAAACCGTCCATGTAGCTTGAAGAACCCCAACCACTCGACATGATTTTCTTTTAATTAGCCATGATTTCCAGCAACAT
Source organism: Cladocopium goreaui (assembly GCA_947184155.2). Classification (NCBI taxonomy): domain Eukaryota; class Dinophyceae; order Suessiales; family Symbiodiniaceae; genus Cladocopium; species Cladocopium goreaui. The sequence continues at coordinate 88,850 of CAMXCT020001776.1, forward strand.
GTCATGAACAACATTTTTCTTTTTTAAAACCTATGAAATTTTGCATCCTGTTGTGTATATTTTTTGAAGAGTCAATCAACAGCCACCGACAAACAAACAACATAATTTTACGACCTTGAATTTGTTGAATGTTTTTTTGTGGGCTGTCCTGGGCGACTATTACGGGGTGATACGTCCAGTGAACTGGGTATTTTCGAAGAGTTCGATCGAAAAATTCGAAACCGCACACTGGGTTGGATGTTGGGCTCTAGAAAAAGGGTAGCAGTAACTTGAAGTGGTTTTCAACATGTTTGATATCGTACTTGCAAAACTATGCAATTCAAGTACGGCGGTGTTTTTCTAAGGAAAAATACTCAACATAGCTTCGAAAATGCACTTCTTATACGTGGCCTTCTAGGATACCTCAAATTGGTTTGATGTCTGTTGCTAGATTTTCTTGGGTCCCTAATTTATACAACCTACATTTTCTACTGGAAAATCACATGTGCCAACCTGACCTGGTGAATTCGTGCAGGGATGTACGCAATGTGCGGTGAGGAGGGAAATACACCGTCTCGCCGACTCGCACCTTTAAAACATGGCTCCAAAATGCTCCAAACTCTGTGTTGGAAACGAGGTATTGAAGACTGGAAAGTTGAAAGTTTGAAAGTTAAAGCACGGAGTAGGCTGTATCAAAGAGCCCCAACATGAAGCTGCCTGAGAATGACCAACCACAACACAACTCAACAACAGTGCTCGGACAACGTCTAGACTTACTCGGACTTATATATATATATATATACTGTTATTAGTTATTTGTTTCACTTTCACGTCGCAAAAGGCCACTGAGCCGCTTTGACTTAAACTCCATTCCCAGAAAGCTGCTTGCAAGGCTGTGGGTACACATGTATGAGACTCGTGTGTTTGCCGCCTTTGCCTGTTCGGATTTGTTCCAATCCAGGCAGGCATTGTCAGAGGTTGAGAGCCTCCTTGACCACTTGTTCGAGCACCCAAATACCGCTCCATTCATCAGCTACCGCTTGATTCAAAGACTTGTGACCTCAAACCCTTCACGGGCTTACGTCAAAGATGTAGCAGATGCTTTCAAGACCGGCAAGTACAAAGGGAAACTTGTTTGCATGTCATAAGACAGTAGGGAGTGATTTGCAAGTTCCTATCCGGACGTTAGCACCATTGTGATACAGTTGCTGGTTTTCAAGTTTGTGGAAGCAGCATTTGAGCACAGTGAGGAAGACGTACTCTGGCAGATATGGGGACCTTGCAGCCACTACAGCTGCAATTTTGCTGCATGACGAGGCGCGAATTCCAAGGTCACCTTCTGATGGCGCACTGAGGGAGCCATTGCTGAAGTTTATTCACGTCATGCGCTCATTGGAGTACAAAGACCGGGATCCAGATCGGATGATAATCTTGAAGAATTTGCAGGACTGCTGATGACCTTGACTTGAAGGTATGTCCAGTCCTGTCGCAATTTCTATTTTTACATCTTTTGGATTCTTTTTGCTTCCTCGCAGACAGTCGGCTGAGCTCAGTCAGGAGGACCCCCCAGACTCCAAGACTGCCTTGGTTATCTTAGTTCCCAGTGCCACCCCAGGCAACTGGTCACGAAACCCCTTTTTTGTTTTTTTAAAGGTTTGGGGTGGGGAGGGGGCATGTATGCTTCGTGAACTTCGGGGTTTGGGTGGGGTGGGGGGGATGTTAACGTCCCTGTGAACTTGCTCACGTCATGTACATTCGTGAACTTCGGGGTTGGGGGGTGGGGGGGATGTTAACGTCCCTGTGAACTTGCTCACGTCATGTAATGCTTCGTGACCTGCAGTTTTGGGTGGGTGGGGGGGGATTTTAACGTCCCTGTGAACTTGCTCACGTCGTGTATGCTTCGTGAACTTCGGGGTTTGGGTGGGTGGGGGTGATGTTTAACGTCCCTGTGAACTTGCTCATGTCATGTAATGCTTCGTGAACTTCGGGTTTGAGTCGGGTTTTGGGGATGTTACAGTAACGTCCCTGTGAGCTTGCTCACGTCATGTATGCTTCGTGAGCTTCGGGTTTGGGTGGGGTGGGGGGGGATGTTAACGTCCCTGTGAACTTGCTCACGTCATGTATGCTTCGTGAACTTCGGGGTTTGGGTCGGGTGGGTGGTGCATGTTAACGTCCCTGTGAACTTGCACACGTCATGTATGCTTCGTGAACTTCGGGGTTTGGGTGGGGTGGGGGGGATGTTAGCGTCCCTGCGAACTTGCTCACGTCATGTATGCTTTGTGAACTTTGGGGTTTGGGTGGGGTGGGGGGGGATGTTAACGTCCCTGTGAACTTGCTCACGTCATGTATGCTTCGCGAACTTCGGGGTTGCCTTGGCTTTATGTATATTTCTATATACACAATATTACACAATGAAATTCGCATTTAGACAATCCCCCTTGCAATTTCCACTAAAGAATGGGACAACCCGGGTTGTCGCAAAAAACGTTTTTTTGCTAAAACAGGCGGTAAATCCACATGGCGAACCCGGACTCCCCATTTTTTGCAAAGGCGTCCTGGGTCAGGATTTTTCAGAGAGGGCATTTTGAGGGGCAATAGACAAACTCTGTGAATTTTTGCAATTTGCTAAAACTGCTGTTGTGCGCCGGCCATCGTTTGTATCGCAGATGAGCCAAACAACTTACAACATTGACAACACATTTCAACTGATTTTTCAACCAGCACATTCTTCAGGGACGCCGGACTATTGCACATTCATGAGCGTTTGAAAACAGAGCGTTTGAACATCATATGGTGTTAACCCTCTTGGAATGTTCCCTAGCTAAGAAATAAGCCAACCCGGGTTATCAGTTCCCCCCTGGTTCTTTAGAGATTTAATTTGGAACCCTAAGTTGAGTTTGTCAATGTTTAAAGTGCTGGCCAAAACATGGCTCAAAAAACGCAACCAAACTGACACTAGATATGATTAAAGCAGCAAATTGCATATATTGATTTATACAATAAATATTATGTTTATTGTTTTGCTGGGTATAGCTCTAAAGAATCAAGACACCAGCTCGAACCCAGTCCAGGCCTCATATCCAGACGTCCCCAGGAAATCCCCAAGATCCCCAGGCATAACACCAATTGTCTCTAGAACATCCATCGAAACCCACTGTGTCCGGAGGTAGGACCTGATTCTTTAAGGGCACCCTCCCAAAAAATACCCCAAACTGTGAAAAAACTGCCAGGTTTTGCAGGGTCGACACGCCCTGAGTCTCTAAAGAATCAAAACACCAGCTCAAAAAAAACATTGTGCTGGCAGGACCTGATTCTTTAAGTACACTCTTCCCTGTGTCGGGAGGCAGGACCTGATTCTTTAGTGGCACCCTCCCGAAAATATCCCAAGTTGTGAAAAACTGCCCGGTTCTGCAGGGTCGAAAGGCCTGAGCCTCTAAAGAATCAAAACACCAGCTCAAAAAACCAGTGTCCTGGCAGGACTTGATTATTTAAGGACACCCTTCTCTGTGTCGGGAGGCAGGGCCTGATTCTTTAGTGGCACCCTCACCCTCCCCAAAATATTCCAAGTTGTGAAAAACTGCCCGGTTTCGCAGGGTCGACAGGCCTGAGCCTCTAGAGAATCAAAACACCAGCTCAAACCCAGTCCAGGTCTCATATCCAGACTTCCCCAGGAAATCCTCAAGATCCCCAGGCATAACACCAGTTGTCTTTAGAAGATCCATCAAAACCCATCGTGTCGGAGGCAGGCTTCATTCTTTAATGGCACCCTCCACCAAAGAATCGGACACCCGGGTCAAAGACTGGATATGTTGTTTACAATCAATTTTGATCAAACCAGAAAACTGAAACAAGAGGAGGCAGCCAAAGACAACGCTTTGGCAGAATCTTCTGCTATGACACAAACTGTTGGCAGCAATCCGGCATGGGCAAAAAAAGAAGGGAAAGTTTCATCTCCGATGTGTGAAGCAATCATTTGGGCACATTGGGTAGTTTCATACTGGTTGACATCCACGTGGCTAACACGGACTCCCTATCTTTTAGAGTTCTGCTTTTGTATTTGTATTTTTTGTATTTTTATGTTTTTTTTTGTAGTTGGTTGCCTGGGCCATGATTTTTTAGATGGTCTTAGACCCCCTTGATCCCTGGGTTGGCATTCTTTAGATGTGCCATTTCAGTAGTGCAAGGTGGACCGCCGTTTTTTGTCTAAAGAATGCAGGAGTCCATGTTAGCAGGGGAATTCCAACAGGGATTTTAGATACATATATATATATATATGTATACAAACATGTGCATACACATACATTTTTTCACAAATCTTCTTGTTTTTATTTTTGCGTGTAAATATATTTCTCATATTTCTCACTTACGTGCACACACACATATGTATATATGTTTTTTATTAAATGTATGTATATTTAATCTTTATGTACATATATACTTATGTTTGAACAAATTAACTTGTCGGGGAATGTTCCTTTGCACTTTCTCAAACAATTGGCCAAAGCTTGCAACGCTCGCTGATAATGGCGCAAGAACAAAAGAGCACAAGCCGCAAAGAACAAAAGGTGCCAAAAAACACCGGTTGCCCAAGGGCGGGGCGACCTCTTAGTTTAGCTGGCTGAGCGCTGGCTTGGCTTCACATTGGGAGGACACCATCGGAGAATTTCCTTTCCAACATCCATCGGTCTTCAGCTATTACTTGCCGGACTTCAAGCCAGACAACTTCCCTGATGGAATGGTGGCACCAGAGTTCCAGGTCTTCACTCCCACCCAGATCATCAGTGCCTTGCAGAGAAGGCAAATCTTGTGGGCAATTAATGGTAATTATTCATAATTACTCAACAGTAACCAACACTATTCACGAAAAAATAGTTCTGTTAACTGCGTCGTTTATTGTGTATGCCGCCGTGTTCGTGAGAGTGGCTTTATGACCCCACCTGGCTCGCGCTGCTAAGACTTCGTGAACGGGGTGTCTGCACTGATCGACCACGGACTAAGTGACTGCTCTAGAGGCTTCGGAGAGAGTGAGCCGACGTGTGCCTATGGTGAGCTGCAACTAGGACAGAATGGACAAAGTGGAGATCAAGCAGACTACAACAGACCGGCAAGGGGTGCCGCTACTCCAGACTTTCCTTCATATCTTAATACTAATCTTCCTGATCTTCCATACCCTCACCCTGCCTCTTGTGTCTCTTTGTATCTTCTAGATCTTCTTGTTTGCCTTTGCAGTCTTAACATCTCTTATATATCCCGTTTGTTCTAAGTTGTTTCTGTCACCTGCCTCTTCTTGCCCTGCCTTCACACCTGCACAGCCGGCTGGAGCGTAGGAGTCGGACAAAGGAAGTGCTGAATATAGAAGTCAAGAAGACGTTGCAGATCATTGCAAATCGCTGCAGATCGTTGCAGCATGTTACAGCATATGACAATTTGCCAAAAATAGTTGACAGAAGTTTCGTACTGGTTGTTGATAATTAGTGTGAATCTAGTGGTTTTTCCTCTTCGTTGTAAGGCGGCACGCAACTAGATTCACCAATTCTGCAAGGCAGCGCTAGCAAACCGCAAACCCGCTAGGTTTGCGCTACAGTAGTTGTTTCTAACATCCATGTTCAAAGATTTTTGTATGTGTTGCTGACTGCTTGGTATTTCAACATGAAGAAAAAATAAGATATAACACTTAGCGCCTTAAACCTAAGGATGTCTTAGTGAAATTCTCCATCGAATAATCTAATAATATCTCATAAGCAACACCACGGGTCGGGAACTGAACATCGAACATTTGTCCTTGCGATTTTACGACAATGTAACAACTGATCATCTTTGAGAAACGTTGTATTTACATGAATTATATGTATTTACATTTTAGTTGCCGGTGCAGAGGCCATTTTTTAGCACAATGTAATTTCACCGCAGTTTCATGGCGTGTCCTTTTCTTCCTTCACTTCATTTGCGTTTGCGCCATTGAACATCATGTAGCGTGACTGACATCTGCATATGTGCCATGCTCCAACCTCCAGGAGCTAGTACTTATATTACATGAATTTGTACCAGTAGTACAGCACAAGGCGGTGGCGGAAGTTTCAAAAATAGGAAACCTATAGGAGAGGTGAGTTGTTGTGAATCACGAATGGCAGAGCCAATCCACTGATGGAACGAAAAGTGGTTGGAGTTGTGTTTTTTGGAGTGGTTGCAATGGTTGCAGTGGTCACCTCACCCACAACTGCTGGATGTAGTGTGATGTAGCGCAGTTGTAGCTGTAGTTGTAGCGTAGTGGGGTTGTAGTTGTAGTGTAGTGAGCAAAAGTGCAGTTGTAGTTGTAGTTGTAAAGTAGTGTAGTCTAATGTAGTGTGTGTGCGTGTGAAGGTAGTGTAGCTGCAGTGTAGTGTAGCTGCAGTGTAGTGTAGTGTAATGTAGAGTTGTGTAATGTGGAGTAGCAGTAGCAGTAGCAGCAGCAGTAGCAGCAGCAGTAGCAGTAGCAGTAGCAGCAGCAGTAGCAGTAGCAGTAGGAGTAGTAGTAGTAGTAGCAGTAGGAGTAGTAGTAGTAGTAGCAGTAGTAGTAGTAGTAATAGTATTGTACTAGTACTAGTACTAGTACTAGTACTAGTAGCAGCAGCAGCAGCAGTAGTAGTAGTGGTAGTGGTGGTGGTGGTGGTGTTGGTAGTGGTAGTGGTAGTAGTGGTGGTAGTGGTAGTAGTGGTAGTAGTGGTAGTAGTGGTAGTAGTGGTAGTAGTGGTAGTAGTAGCAGTAGTAGGAGTAGTAGTAGTAGTAGTGGTACTAGTGGTGCTAGTGGTACTAGTGGTACTAGTGGTACTAGTGGTACTAGTGGTGGCCGTAGTTGTAATGTAGCGTACTGTAATTAGCGTAGTGGAGCGCAATGTAGTTGTAGTTGTAGTTGTAGTGTAGTTGTAGTTGTAGTTGTTTATCCATCTATCTCCATCTATCTCTCTATCTGCAAGCTTGAAAACGAAGCTATTCTGCGAGACTTCTTCAATTTTTGAACTTGGCAACATCAAAAACGCAGCAATTCTGCGAGACGTCCTAATTTTTTTGATTTTTTGACCTTGATAACGTCAAAAGCAATGCAATTCTGCGAGACTTCCTCAATGTTTGAAGTTGGCAAGATCAAAAACGAAGCAATTACGAAGCAATTCTGCGAGACGTCCTTCAAAAATGGAAAGTTGAGTGCAGAGCTGACGGCCTCGTACCAATGCGTCTTGCCACTCCACCTGTCTAAAGTATTGCGCCTGCCACAAAGAAGTGATGCCAGGTCATACGAAGTTCTGCACCTGTCACACAAAATCATCTTCCCAAAGCTCACGATCTAATGCTCCAAAATGCAACCCCTCTCAGGAAATCCCCGCCCTGATCTCCCGCGAAATGCATCTTTCCAGATCCTCTTCAAATGCCCCACGCCTGCCATCGTTTTTGAAACTGCTACAAGACTTTTGCTCATTTTCGACAAGGTGCACAATCTCCTGCGCCTGCCACTTCTGAACGTCCAAAAGTGCTCCGTGCCCTTCTGTTTTTTTACATTTTTGACTTTGCTTCGTGCCACAACGACGTGCACTTTTTCGACATGTCGACTTCCAAAAGTAGTCCGAGCATGGCGTGCTTTGTACAATTTGACTTGGAAACGTGCTTCGCGCCACAACGGCGTGCACTTTTCCGACAGCACAACTTCCAAAAATGCTCCGACGTTAGTGTTCTTTGTACGTTTTTACTTCGAAATGTGTTTCGCACCACAACAGCGTGCACTTTTTCGACAGCTCTACTTCCAAAAGTGTTAGCACTTTTACTTGTAAATGTGCTTCGCGCCACAATGGCGTGCAATTTTTCATCTATCATCTGGCCAGATGGCTCCGCGCCCGCCGCTTTAGCGAGCCTACTTTTCGACCCTCCGGAGCCACAAATCATTGGAAAAATGCATTGTTTCGCTGCTTTCCTACCTTTTCACGCGCCTGGATCTTCTTTCTTCTGACCTTCTCTTCTTTGATCTTCTTTCGTCTTCTCTTCTCTTCCCTTCGCTTCGCTTCGGTTCTCTTCTCTTCTCTTCTCTGAGTCTTCCCATGTCTGCGTTTCATCTGTCCATATTGTCGAAAGTTTGACTTCTAAACTTCCTTCGGTAAGCCTTATAGGCACTTATCAATTATGAACATTACTGCACGCCCCCCACCCCACCTGAACAGCATAGCACAAACAAATCACCGGGTCGAAAGGGCCGTCAAAATACCCATGAATGGAAATGTGTTAAAACACATTTCAAAAACACAAAATGTGAATGCCTACACGTTTGGATTTCGACCCAGTGGCAGAAAAAAGTTTCCCCCTGCTCTTCTTGTTCGTTGGTCAGAACCGCTTGGCAAAATTAACAAGCTGGAGAGTCGCTAATCACGCGCAGCACCGTGCGAGAAAGATAGAAGTTGAATGAGAAGATTAGTGAAAGCTTCCACGTTGAGAGGACCTTTGGATTGCATACAGCCATCACTGGATCAGCTCGATTTGCTGCTGACGGGTGGACGCATTCACAATAAAGCCATTCTGCGAGCTGCATATGATGAGGCAGCAGGGTCGGATCGCTACAAGGCCAGAAACCGGGCCAAAAAAAACATGTGCCGGGACCATGCGCCACGCAGGCGGTACAGTATCCAATGGTATTCAGGTGTTACACAGACGTTCAAGACTTTGAGCTATGCCGGTTATGCCCGGTAAATCTAGGACCCTGGAAATAAAATATAATTACTGGAAAAATAGTTTAGGGTTCCTCTGATCCTTTGGTCTCCTGGTCCTCTGTTCCCCTGGTCCTCTGGTCCCCTGGTCCCTTGGTCCTCTGGTCCGTTGGTCCTTGGGTCCTCTTGATCCCCTGGTCCTTTACCTTCCTCATCCTTTGATCTCCGGAACTAGCCCTCTGCAAGCCCGAAAGCAACCTTGAATAGGCCACAAACCAACCGTCAATAAAACCTAAACCAACCGTCCTACATAAACATCCCTAAAACGAACTGAAAGAAACACCAAAAAAACATCCAAACAACCCTAAAAAACTAAACCAAAACTAAACAAACCTTAAACATCCTTAAACTTAAAACAAAATCAAACACGCACCAAACCAACCATAAATCGGTACCAAAAATATAAGATATAACAAATGTTAACATAAAGAAACACCGAAACAACCATAAATAAACCCTCAGCAAAACCTACAGAAACCATAGAATTAAACCCTAAACCAGCACTAAATAAACCAATGCACTACAGAACAAAGACCGAAACAGATGTTAAAACTACCACTAAATAGAGTTTAAACATGTCCATGTCTAAACCAAAATTCAATAGACCTTGAAACAATCGGAAAGAACACCAAGCCAGCACTAAATTCACACTACAACAACTTCAAATCGACACCAAACAAACACCACGCCAACTCCAAATCAACACTAGACTATACAACACAACCCGAAGCAAACCTTAAAAAAAACCCTAAAGAAAACCTAAAGCAACCAAATCTAAACCGTAAAACAATTTAAAAGCACAAACTAAGCGTACAGAGACCCTAAAATCAACCAGAAACTTAAAACTAATTCTAGACATAATATGTTGCAAAATACCACGAAATACTGCAGATAATCCCCTGCGTAGTACGATGTTGGCTTCAAGATGCTGCGAGCACGGTGCAAACATGTGCAAACAAGGAATTCAAGGCCAAACGCTTTAAATGCCATGCAAATTGCATGTTTCAAGTTCCAAAACCCTGCAAATATATTGTACCAATAAGAGATTTCAGCTGCAAAAAATGCTCAAAGTACAGGTTTTTAAGTTTTTTCCAGTGTCTTAAGTTTTTTTCCAGTGTGGAGAGTTGGAGTGAACCTTAATTTATTTTTCCAGTGTCTACCCCGCAGACCATCACACCCTTGGTTCTTCATGATGTTCTTCACTTGATTTCACTTGCACATATAGGTGGCGCAGAAGGCAGTGATCCTCAGCCCAGAGTTCAATACTATTGGACATCCATTTCCAATGGGTGTGCGATCACCAACTCCACCAGAACCTGCGAAGGAACCACAAGAGTATAAGGCCATGGTCATGGTCTTTCTCAACGGAGGTGCAGACTCTTTCAATATGTTGGTTCCAATGAACTGCCCTCTCTATGATGAATACCGAGATGTCCGTCAGCGTGTTGCCTTGGATCCAACTACGTTGCACAAAATCAACGCTACTGGCCAGCCCTGCTCTGAGTTTGGGATCCATCCAGAACTGGATGTCTTCAAGGAGTTGTACGACAGCAATGAACTTGCTTTTGCAGCAAATGTTGGATCATTAGTCGAGCCTTTGGACAAGGCATCTTACAAAGATGGATCAGGTGAAAGGCAGGACTTTAGGAAATTTAGTGAAGGCCCATTTTATTGTTAAGTTTTGCTGAACAACTAAGCATTAAAAATCGCAATTCGGATTTTAGTGGGTTTCATGAAAATTACTCAACAGACAACGGATCTTGCAAAAAGCGGCAGGTGCGTGGGCTTGTTCTCGCATTCTGACCAGCAGCGGGCAGCACAAACGCTCACCTGCCAGTACGCGAGTGCTTCCAACAAAGGCGCAGGTGGAAGGCTAGCAGATGCTCTTGCAGCAGGCTTGCAAAAGCCTGGCAGATGGGGTGGAAAACCCATGGTTTCCCAGAAAATGATTTACACATGTGGATTTTCCACCGTGTTTGTTAGTTTATAGGAGGGTAGATGTAATTACAATATATTACAATAATATAGATTAACTCTGACGGTTCATGGAGTTTCCTTGATTAAATGTTGCAATATTATGCCACTGAGTTCGAATAATTAATTTGGAATGCATACTTTGTGAGACTTTGTCCCCGGAGGTACCAAGAAACTTCGGACAATGTCCTTTTCACTGAAGGGCTCCCAGCCATGGACGCAAGGGTTCGACACCAGCGCGCAGATTTTAACGAACGGTGAGCCCATCGGTTTGCAAAAGGAAGGCCAACTACAAGTTATCATCGACAACATTACAAGCATAAAACATGGCAACATCTACTGCGAGGAGCCCAAGCAGACAAGAGCTAACAAGCTGAGATAAGCTGAGCTAACAAGTAGGGTTTCTTTCCATTTTCCTTATTTGAAAGTTGCCTGATGTTTGTTGAAATCTACAGAATCTATATGAATCTATCAAGATTTTACTTGCAAGTACTTGCAACGTATTCAACGTATTCAAGATCTTGCGATCATGTTACAGCACGCTGCTATGCAATGCAAGCGAGATTGGGCTTTTGTATGGAGTTGTTTGATGATTTTGATGTTCTCAGCATCAGCCTAGACTGATCAACACAGGAGTATAGCCAAAAAGTTGCCGCCGCCCTTGACTTCAATGCAAAGCTACGAGCAAGTTTACGAAGTGTGGAGCTGAAGACCAGCTTCTATACCGACAACAAAGACTTGACCAAGCAACTCAGGGAGGTGGCGCGTCTTATCGCTACCAGTGCTTCAGCTTGACTCAGCTTGACATAGACATTGGGATTCATTGAGATCCATTGAGCCAGTCGGAAAGACTAGAAGTAGAAAAACGGTGAAAAAACGGCAAGACCACCTTTTGCATCTTTAATCATCTTTAGCTCTTTTCCCGATTGTTCCACATGATTCCACATGTGTGCAACATATTTTCCATATCTTGCTTGCATTTTTCAAAAAGAATTGATGAGCAAAATTCAAAGCCACCAAGGGGCTCAGAGGAGAGTTGAACGGGACCTTTTCTTTGTGCAGCTTGGTGGCTTTGACAATCATCGCGACGTCGGCAGAGAATTGCCAAGGAGGTTTGATTCGGTGAATCACGGCTTCAAAAAGTTTGTGGCAGAGATGAAAGCCCAGAATCTGTTTGAGTCAGTGGTGATGGTGACTCATTCAGACTTTGCTCGGACTTTGACCCCTAACAGTGGTGCTGGGACTGATCATGCCTGGGCTGGAAACTATGTCGTTGCTGGTGGAGGCATCAAGGGTGGCAAGATCTTCAATTCGTTTCCAAAGTCTTTGCTTCCTGGAGCAGAACAGGATGCTGGTCGTGGACGTTTGATTCCCAAGTTTCCCTTCGAGAATTTTATGTTGCCAATTGCTCAGTGGATGGGCTTGGAAGAATCGCAATTTCAACAGGTTTTTCCGAACGTCGGCAACTTCAACTCCTCCAGCTTTATTGACAAGGTAAATTTGTTCAATTGATTCTCTCTGGAAAGGTTGCAATTGTAAATCATTGGTTGAGTCGTGACTCAGTATGATTCATTCAGAATTGCAATGCTTGTGTATTCAAAGCTTGAAACGCTTCTTTGCAATGCAATTTATCGGATTTAACGATGGTTTGGCAGAGTTTTCAACCTTGTCCGAGACAAATTCGTGCATTTTTGTGCTTCCGCCCGTCATCCAAGCCGCACCGGTAGCCACGAGATGCACATCGGGTGCCGCTTGGCCATACAGATGTCACCGATGCAAAGGGCAATGCTTAGAGAAGGGGCAAATTTGCCTTGACAAGCCATTAAACTGTTGATATTTTGAAAATAGTGAAGTTGAAGAAGGTTTAAGAGATTTCACAAGTCCTTTTTCAGTCCCTTAAACAAATTGATGGAAATGGTGCAGCAAGGAATCGGCCCCGATGTTTTTGCCTTTTGCTTTGAAGTCGCAGGGCAGCTTTGCGTATAGTGCAGCATGTTCTTGAGTTGAGAAAATCAGGAAGAAGGAGCGCCTGGCGCATGTTCTGAAGACATACGAATTCTAGACATGACCCGGGTTTGCACTGAAACAGCTGACTCCCAAGCAATTGGTGATTTTGATACCTTCAGAACAAAGTGAGACATGAAGATTCTTGACAATTCATGGAAAAAGCTCAGCCGCTTTATACCTCCCCCAGTCTCAACATGTGTCAGAGTATGTCAACCCCTCGGCCTTTTCTTTTCCAGTTTGCATCCTGAGGCAGGTTTCTTCCACAGCACCTTCACCGGCTCATCAACCGCTTGAAGGCGATCTCATTGTGCACGCGCATTGGTGTGAGTGTGTGTATGTGTGTTCCTTCTGAAAAATCCATACTCTAATCAATCGCTTGTTCCCAGTTTGAATACAGTTGCATGTTGAGCATCAAGAGCCATTTGCTAGCACGTGCTCCAAACTCATCCTCTAGGTGAGCCGTTGTGGCCATGGCACCTCAAGATCACAGACTTCAATAGCGCAAAGAGGGTGGGAGCATGTGGTAACGGCTCTTTCCTCAGACAATCCCGCTGATGCGTTTTGATTCTGCTGACTTAGTCCTTTGCAGAATCCGTTTTGCTTGCACAAGGCCATTTTTGCCTCAAATATCGACAAGCTGCATCAGTAGATTTGGAATAGTTCATGAATGTTAGACATTCCAACATGGGACATACCATTCCATGCAATGTCCTTGTTTCTTGAAGCGCAACTCTCACCAAGGATTACTCCTAACAGATCGTGGCACGTCCTGGCCTCATAACATTTGACAAAGCTATCACTCAAGTCCTTCATGATCCTTTGAGGTGTTGGACATGTGCGGATGTAATTGTAAACGATTCTTTAAAAAAAGCTGCAGCGACTGCACTGGAAATGAGAAAGAAAGAAGAACCAATAAGAACCATGCCATGAAGAACCAAAGCCTCGTGGACCCGGTGGAGCGTGGCGTTTGACCAAATGTTCCTTTGCCTTCACCCAGGCAGCTCTACAATGCACCTGAACTGAGGTGGAAGCACAAGTGATTCTGAAAGATTCTGAAAGTACAGACTTCATCATCATACTTTTCCATGCCTTAACATTCCATCTTACTTTTCAAGCGCTTTTTCAATTCTTTGTATTTGGTGTTGGGATCAAGCCAACACACAGAGTTGCTAAGCTGTCGTCCCGTCCTTGGCGCAGGTTCGGGCGCCTTTGGAACGAGCGCATTGACATTTGGGCGAGCGGGTTGGAGACTCTACATGACCTACATGGTCTCTTCGTAAGTTTGCTCTAGAAAACATGGTCAAACGCCAGCAATGGTAGCACCATCATCCTGAAAGGTAGGTCTTTTAATACTTGGTGCTGATGCCTTTCCAGGTTGTGTTTGTACTTCATGCTCAAGAAGCACGTTCCCTTCACCATAGGGGACCAGAAGGTAGCAGATGATTTCAGATGACCACCCAAGATAGCGCTGTCTCACAGCATCTCTCCTATCCGCAGTCTACTCTTGTCTTTTCACTGTCAGCTCATGTGGCAGAAACATGCTGAAACGCTGTCGTTGCATGTCGTTGCCTGTTCTGCGTCGCTGTGTGGGTTTGGTCCTGGAAGTCTGACAGGTTGCCGGCACACTGCTCGCAGGCTCCGCCAGCGGTTCTGAATAGTATTGAATCGTATTGATATGTGCAGAGTGTGAACAAAGCCCACGAAGGCCCAAAGTATTAATATAAAGTATCCAAAGTCAAGCCAAGCAAGCTAAGGTATGCCATGCTAGGGGTGCTAAGCCACCAAGTCAATACGTCACTAATCCGTTCTAATATGTTCTAATCCATACTAATCCCCTTTTTGATGTCCATGGAGGCAAGCTTCCCTACATCGACTGGAGTACCATGTCTCCGTTGGCTGGCAATTTAATCAGGCCAGATCTTTCCACTACCTCAGACATCCTCAGACACTGTAACGCGATTTCTCCGAACCTGTGTGTGTTCAATAGCTTTGGCAAGCACAATGTGCAAATAGTTACAGAAAACTCCGTGTGTGTGTGTATCTGTGTATTGCGGACTCATACAAAATCAGCTTGCAGCAGGCAATGCCTTTGTGTAGAACCTTATGATCGACCGACAGCGATGGAGCTGTTTGGCCCTTAGTGAAAGTTCCATTTGGATCCACTTGGATCCATCTGGATCCAGTTGGTCAAACATGATTCTATTATATTCAATTTATATTCTATTATCCAATTCTTGCTTTGTGTTTCTTTGGTGATAATTTCAGCAGCGCGATGCCTTCACTGACGACGTACTCCCCCTCTTGGTCTCATTCTTGGCCCAGTACTGCAACACTCTGCAAGTCAAGTGGTGATTGGGTGTGATTGGTTTCCACTGGCACCCTCATGTTTTTTCTAGATTGAATGTAGGTGTTGAATTAGAACCCCAACCCAAGGGGCATTTAAGTGTGACGGTATTTTTGGCCTCTTTTGTTTGTGTTTTGGGGTTCCCTTCCCAAGTTGAGTGATAATTGATGATAATTGGTTAGAGTGCAGGTGAGAAAAAGATGGAAATAGGCAGAAGACAACGAACATTTATTTAATCAAACGAATCTTCAAGCACGGACAGAAATCGTGCATTCAAGTGCAACTGTGCATTTCATCTTGACTGGTGACGTGGGTGGATAATATCAAATGATATAAAATAATACAAAATATAATATAAACATAAAATAGATGAAAATAAATGAAAATAATATGAATATATGTACGTAAGATAACCCAAAAGCATATCAAGCAATGCAGCCACAGGGTATTGAGGATTCAGCTGCAAGCAGGTTTCGCTCAGGAAACATCGTTACATGCATATCAATGTGAGGGTCATTCAGGGATGATGTAGGGATTTTCACACGCTATCCGAAAAAGTTGCAGCGTGACAGCGGTGGAAAATGATACCAGCACCAGATACTTGCCCTTGGAATATTACAAAGGTATCAAAATGTGAAAACGATCTAGGGGGAACTTCAATTTGATATTTCCCACATACCAAAGAAAAACATCGCTCATATTTATATTTGGTTAATGAGTTTATAAACTCAAATACCACACATTTCAAAGAAAAAAGAAAGTAAATCAAACTGTTGCGGTACAGTATATCACAAGTCCCACGCACTGGTGGCAAAAGACGGGGGCCCAACCTACAAGTTCTGGCGTGTTTTCATTTTCCGAATTCGATATTTTTTGGGATTTGCAGTTTAACAATAGTTTGGACCCTTTTGGACCCGTTTGGACCCGGTCCCCAGATTGCTTGGCTAGGCGTTTGCACCGCTTCTTTGCATCCAAGAGAATGCCGGAATCAAGGAGACTTTGCAAAGGGATCCCCCGATGATGTTGCGTTCTTCGTTATCCATTTCATCCCTAGCCTGCATTTTTGTCGACAGTGTATACGATGGATGATAGTGAGATATCATGAGTGATTTGCCGCTTGAATCTGCTTGGTTGCTTAGCTTTATCATGCTCATGTTCATTATATTGATATATATATATACTATATACATATATTATTGATCATATTATGCATGATATGAACTGATATGATGCATGGTGTGATGCTTCATGGTTTGACTGTGGTCATTTCACGGTGCTCGGCATGTTGCAGGAAGGGCAGCATCGAGCATGTCGAGGCGCGGCGCCTTCGTGATCTTTGTGCGTCTGGAGCTCCATAGATTTGTAATGATAAAATGTCCTCTTCTCGGAGACTTTAATTTACTTGTCTTGTAATGTCTTGTATAGATTTCTGTGAATTTGTTACATAGGTTTTGATATGAAGTATTAAATTTAGAGAAATTTTATATTGATATATTATTGTATGATATATCAATATAGATTCATCTAAACACGACCGAACGCACGTTCGGGATTTCATGCTGTTTGCGCTAAAACTACAAGAGATTGCAAGAGTATGCATGTGAGAAGCTGTGAGAGCTTACAATATCAATATTACATAATATTACGTTCAAAGGGTATGCAGCAGTATGCAATAGTTTGGTTTTCTCAGACTACTGTTGAACCGAGATTCAGAAGGTCTGAAAGAAATGAGGACAAACCAAAGAAGGCTATATAATATTATATAGTGATGCTGCGTGCCCCTGTGACTTGAGAAATGGGCCATGGCGAAAATGGCCATTGGGCCTTCCTTGCCAATCTGACGGACAGGTTCGCGATCGAAGAGAGTCCAAGGCCCGCCGAGATTTGGCAGGTAGGTTTTTTTTTCCCGCCAGGATCATGTTCTGAAGTTCCCATGACTTTCTGCTGAATTTTCACTCAAATCGCTATGAATCCTTAAAAATTCTCATTGATATTGTTCTCCCATGTTGTCACTATGGCAGGAATCCCTCAGCACCGGTACATCGAGTTTCACTGCCAGTCGCCGTATGTCACTTGAGAATGCTCCTCTTGAAGCTTGGAACATCATGAAAGGAAGCCTGATGCTTCCTGAATTCTTTGAGCTTGAGCACCTTTTGGCATGGGGGAATCTTGTGAAATGGGGTGGAGCCAAATAAACGACTAAATTGCTTATGGACCTATATTACCTGGTCAATCTAGGCTGCAAACTCTAAGAGAGAGTGAAAATCAATTGGACAACAATGGCTGACAACGGCTGCACAAGCTATATAATGTTAAAGAATATCATGAGAAAATAGGAAGGATTCAAGGGTCCATCAAGAATTGCGTAACATCGTTGTAAGGGTTGCATCTTTCTCATTTGTTATGAAACCTATCGCTCAGCAACAAACTGAGCCTTTATCCAAGCTACCAGTCCCTGGAACCTATCCAAGCTGCCAATCCAAGCCTTGTACAGGCGCATCTTTTCCATCCATAATCCACATTTTCAGATTCATTGGAGCTGGATAGCTGCCAAGAATATGGTTTGTGCATGTGTATGTAGTGGCAAGCCAACGAAAAGCCTCTACTATAGGGATACTGACTCAAAATACTCAACATATCACAAAGCACTAGTCGCCTTGGGATTCTGGGCATGATGAAATCTTCAAAAGTCTCAAGATTTCTCAAGATGTCCCAAGAATCTCAAGATCTCAAGACCTGTAAGACCTTTTCTATCCTTTTCCGGCCGTCATAGGTCTTTGCGTTCACAGGTCGTGGATCCAAATCCAAACCCAACTAAAAGATACTAAACGTTGAAATACGTTGAAAGGATAGTAAAGTCAGATAGAGTCGGATAGGGTCGGGATAGGGTCGGGATAGGATCGGGATAGAGGGCAAGCGACGTCTAGGAGTTTGACCCAGTGACAGATGTGACAGGCTGAAAAATACCTGGAGCAGATTGAAACCATATAAAAATGATTAAAAATGTATAACCGTATAAAATATAAAATATGAAACCATATGAACCCATACAAAACGGTGCATTTTTACACGTGCTCCGAAAAGATGTGTTTTTTTGTTCAAGCTCAAGCTCAGGAACGCTCTGTGATGGTCTCGTGCAGCCATGCAAGTTTTGTGGGCAGATGAAGGGTTGCTGAAAACTGTCGAGTGAATATGTTCCAGCATGGTCCAGTTCAAAGCATGCGAAGTGTTTGCGTTTTATGTTGATTGTGGGACGTGCCTATTCTGTCCACTACAGGTCATGAAATGTTTAAAGTTCACTTGACATGCAAGACATTTAGCTATGCTTCGTAGATCATCATGTGTCATTTCGTACCCATGGATTTTGCTCTGACAGCTGTGGCAGGTCATGCGGGCTGATTTTTATGGGACCTGCACGCGCAGGCAGGCAAATATATACAAGATATATACAAGATTGTTTGCAGATGTTTGCAGCATGGGACTGCAATGAATTGCCATAGAATTACTATAGAATTATATATAGAATTATATAGAATTATAATGAATTATATAGAATTGCAAGATGTTGGACCATGTTGCAAGTCGTTCAACCATCAACGGTTGCATTATGATAGCGCAGCCTTTCAGCAGCTGTCCCTTCCACACAGGGGCTCCAGTAGATGCAGATGACGGCTGACAGGGATACTTCCACCATCTTTGAACCATGGTACATATTGATATTGATTACATGTTGATCATATTGGATCCATATTGGATTCATATTGGATTCATATTGGATTTGGATGGATCCGGAACATCCATTGAACATGTTCCAAGAGAATCCCTTGTGAACCTTGTGACATATTGCATGATCATGATGCATTGCGGCATAAATGCGGCATATTGTGACTGCATTCCAATAGCTGAAGCTGAAGCTTTGGAAGTGCAGGTGGTGAGGGTCGCCACAACCGCGGCTCTGTGTGGTTGGAAGTGGAGGCCTTTCTTTGCAGAGCCGTCTCGAAACTAAGCATTTGTTCTTTAAATTGGTTGTCCTTCATGGTCCTTCGCTGGTGAGTGAGCTACATGGCAGTTGCATGAACAGTACAAGGTGTTTGGCAAGCACTTTCTTGCCACATCATTAAGCTCGGGCTTTGCCCGCCAAACAAGGGCTCTTTACGGTTAGGGTGCTCTATCCTTGCTTGGTTCGTAATGTGCAAGTTTGGGTCGATCTGACATCATCATCTCCTTTCTGATCCCAGTATATAGTGCTCTGATAGATCCAAAAGAGGCACGTTGAATTTGCTTCAGTGATCTTCAGTGCATGAAAGTTGCTGTCCTATTTGTTTGTGATGCTACGCCATGTGTAGATTCACACATGAAGATGCATATGTCTATTGACAAATCTGTCTCTCGATCCACCGATACCAATCTACCCCATCTATCTAATCCATTGAAATCCAGTCCAATCTAGTCTATATAATCCAATCTAGATCTTATCTCAATTTGGTCTGTATCGTATCTTATCCTGCTTTAAATTACCTTATCTTATCCTGTCTGCCAGTATTTGTATTTGTTAGCCTGAATTTTGCGGTCGCACGTCTCTGGTCGCAGGTCATTTAAAATGTGTTTTAGAACTGCTCGCTTTGTAATTTGTGAAGTGGCCCGTGAATGCGACCTGTCATAGCCCTCTTTGTTTAGACCATTCGCGACGTCAGTCCAGGTGCAATACTCTTGCTGTAAAAGGATGCAAAATTTGAGCAACTCGTACATGCTCCAACTATCTCCAACTATAAATTGGAGGCAGCTAAGTTCATCCGATGCAAATCAATCGATATCAGTCGTACATGAACATACATGAACCACAATTGCTTGGCAATTATCATGGCGATGACGTAGACGACAATGAAGGCCTTGATCACCATGATGACCATGACAATGATCGGGATGAAGCTGGGAATGCAGCAAAACAATGATGTCAAAGGATGTCAAAGGATGTCAAAGGTGTAGGACGCGGCACTCAACTTCTGTGATTTCATACATCACACTTTGCCCTGCCTATGCGTTCCTCGACATGATCCCATTGTGAAGATTGAGGTTAATACCTTGTAAACATTGAGTGATAGTCGTAGAGCAGGTATTGAATCCACTTTCACATGGGTTTTGTTTCCAAGCCAGGCCTTGGACAAGGTCATGACTGAAGAGGTAACACATGTCATTTTTTTAAGTGCTTTTGCTGTCTCAAACATAAGATATTCTGATAGCGGCAGATATTACAAACATGATATGACACCTTGGTGTTTCATCCACCGAGAGGAATAGCTGATGGCAGAAAAGATACTTTACAACTTTCAATATTTTACAATAAATTATACGTTTATATGATATGTATGTTATTTATGTAATATTTATAATATATAAGTTGAAATATATCGACCCCTGAGCCCCACCATGTATAGCATAGGTAGTAGGTCTAGTATTGGCATGCCGTAGCTATGATTCCATAACATCCCAAGTAGTTACTCCGAATACCTTGTGTACAGTAGTAGCACCTCATACCTAGAAGCGTTAGGTATGTAGATAGCCTAGAGTTTATCCCAGGGTCGTAGTTAGCCTTCCCAACAACTACCGGGTAGGTCCTTAACTCCCGCTGTTTGATGCTCATGGCTCAAGTGCACAAAAGTGTGCTTGCTGTTGTATTTCATGCAGGGTTTGTCGGATCGGGTTCTCTCCTTTTTGTGGGTGCCTGGTTTGTCCCCCTGTTTGACTGGTTATCAGCCGTAAGGCTTTTCGTTGGGGAACCTGATCCGGTAAAACCTGCCTTAGGCCCTAACTTCTGTTCGCACTTCACTGTTCTTTGTTGCATGCCCCCAGGCAGTTCGGAACAGGTCGCTGCTGATTCCAGCGCGACGGTAACTCCAGCCGAGGGAGTCGAGGCAGCTGAGGAAGCAGAAAACGTTGAGGTGTCGCCTCCGTGGCCTGCTGAACCAGTAGCTGAGACATCTCAAAGCTGGGCCGATCTGTCTGAGGTACAAGCGCCCGTGCCTTCTGGTGTCGACTCCATTGTGACAGACTCTACAGATCCCCAAAGATCACTGGTAGAGGTTAAGGAGGAGATCCACGAGGCCGAGAGCATCAGTGCGGTAATTTCAGCAATTGGCTTGCCAGAGGAGGTCGCTGACGATCCCGTCGCGACGGAAGAAACTGGGGTTGACACTTCACTTCAAGATCAGTCATTTTTGGAACCACCTTCTGATTTGGGTAACCCAGCGGAAGCTGCTTTCACGGACATTGATCGAGCAAAAGAGGAAGAAGTAGATCCTCAACAAGATTCTTCAACTCTTCTGGAACAGGCCGAGTGCGAGATTGACACAACAGATTTTGCAGATCCAGCTGAAGAAGAACAACAACAGGTTGAATCTGCCGATCTTTTGGGTTTAGGTGACGAGGCGGGTCCAGTAGGAGAAGCATCCGCTGCATCCGAACCATCTGCATCCGTGCCTGAGCCCGCGGTCGCTGGCACATCCGGTGTCGCGACAGAAGCCAACACTAGTTGCCCCGATCAAATAGTCCCACCACCAACTAGCCCTAATCTTGTTGACCCAGGTGCCGATCCTATCCAAGTAGGACATTCCCCCGCTAGTTCATCAACAGCCCATCGACCAAGGGTTCGATCCAGCAGGGGTGGTGCCACAACCAGGTGGCAAGAAGCAAAGCGAGCTTGGTGGAACGACTTCGAGGCATACCAAAATTGGCTTTACCATAACTCCGGAGGGGATATCGTAGGTGGCTTTTGGTTAAGAAAGATTTCTTACGAATACGCCGACGAAAGCACTCGCTGGTTGATAGCTCTTCATTCAAGACTTGTTGAGGAGTTCCCAACATCACAGTGTTTAGCTTTGGCCTACCAGATCCTCATCCCTTACAAAGAGTGGGCTCACATCCACGGTTTGGACAGGCGCAGAGGTACTTCACACGCTGAACAAGTGATAAACTCTGGTGAACTACCCCCAAAAAGGATCATCAATCAACGCATCTTAGGGGCAGAGCACCCGCGCCCAGAAGAGTGGGATAGGTATTATAGATACGTAGGCCCACAGCAGCAACCCCGTCCAAAAGTGGTAAGGCCTGCTGCCGCAACACCCGTTGCTGGCGCGGCAAGTGGAGGCACAGATCCGACTCCGGTCCAGCAAGGACCCAAAGAGCCTGGGCACCCACCGCCGAACTGGCAACCTTCTTTGAGAAGGCCACCTGAGCCAGCAGTGCCACCGCGTCCAAGGGTTACTGTCTCTGTCCATCCGGTCCCACAAGCCCCAAAGTCAGATTCTCAAGGGGTCGCTGCCTTTGGGCGCGACGTAGCACCAGTCCCAGTTGCTAGCCCTGCTAAGCCACCAGCTAAAGCTAGGCCCAAAGCTCCTGATTCTAGTGCCACAACCCTTGCAGATAGAATTCAAGGTTTGCCACCTCCACCTAATAACATTCCCCCTAGTCCGCCTGCTCATAAACAACCACCCTTACCACCACCACCATCTCATCCGCCGCCAACTGCACAGGAGCTCGCTGCCCGCGATCCCCAGCCAGCAGAGGCGCGAGAAGAGACTGCTCCGGAGGATCCCAACGATCCACCGCCTGAAGAGGAGCAGTGGGTGGAGGAGGAAGAGGAAGAGGAAGTTTTGGAGGAGGACGAAGTGGTTGAAGTTGAGGTTGAGGCCGAAGCTGAACCCGAATTCCCTGACTTTACATCAACAGAGCACGGCCGTGAGGTTTCCACGCGCCGTCGTAGGCCTAAAAGAACTAGGTCCAATCCGCCATTGCCTGTCAATCTAGTCCCAAGGGAAACCCGTGAACGCATTGAACTTAATCAAGAACTTTATAGAGCCCGAACCATAACCGGTGTTTCTAGGAGACCTCTTGCTTTAAGACCTCAAGTGCACGGTTACCCCGAAATTAGAATTGACTCCGCTGGCACCTGGGCTAGGGTCGCTGATCCTCCGATCGCGTACGCGCCGCAGACTTTGCCGTTCATTGTGCCTCACGCCGTGGCACCAGAGCTTGGGGTCAACCCACACGAGCTTCCCGACTCGTTGTGGCGTGATCCTGCACTTAGATCCCATCGGACTGTTCTTGGTTCAAGTAACTTAGACCCTAATAGTGTTTATAATCTTGACACCAATAACCCCGGTACCGAATCTGAGGGCTCTGAAACTGCTGAGACTCGAACCGCCAGGTTTGTTTCATCAGGTCAGGCATTTGTCGGCCAGCAAGAACCGTTCGACGCTGGCTTCGCTGAGCGCACCCCTGCCCGTCCAATTGAGTCTCCACCAAAGAGACAGCGTCCTAACATAAGAACCTCCCGAATCCAACGTGACAAGCCGGCACAGCCCAGAAAAGATCCAGTTTCTGCTGCACCAACACCACCTGCAGCCCCTACAGTACCATCTTTGACTGTTCCCCCATTAAGCGGTTCTAGTAGTTCAGCTTATCCCTGGAGGCAGTCTTTGCAAAGTGCTGGAACTGGGGTCGCTGACACAGCCCGTGTCGCGACAGAGACTGCATCAGAGCCAGCCGGCTCTCCCGTTGCGCGATCCAGGTCAAGAGCACCCTCAGCCGAGACTGCGCCCGCAGTTGCTGCCAGAACAAATAGGGGAAGGGAAGTACCAATTTCAAATAAGATTTCATCTAAGTCTCGCAAAAGAGCTAGTTCCGTTCCTGTGCCAATCCGTGCAAAAGGGGCTGCTGTCCCCGACACGCCCCAAAGGCCAGAACCGTTGCCACTAGCTCCAGAGAAAAAGAAGAATCTGCCTTGGAAACATCCACCTGTGTCAATTGCACCTGTGGCACCTGCTGCACCCGCTGCACCTGTGGTAATTCCCCCAAGACCTAATAGGCCTGTTCCCCCTAATCCAGCTAGTCTTAAGCCTGTAAAACCTCCTCCGCCAGGAATTGGGGGGCCAAGACCTGCTGGTCAACCATCCCGAGATCTTCCTCCACTTGATCCCGAAGGACAGCAGCAGCCGCATCAAGAGCAAAGCTCAGGTTCTGGCCTTGCACCCCACGTCCGTGGGCGGCCTTTACCTGACCCAACACCAGATCGGCCTGAGGGGGTCGCTGGCTCTGTGCCGCGACATTACCAGCACCAACCCAACTTAGTCTCTAAGGTAGTCCACGTTAATACATCCAACGTAGTTGTTTGTATTGACTGGCACGACACCATTGACCAGGCTCTCAACCCCGTAGGTGAATTGTCTTCCCATCTAGTTGATAAGCTTCGGTCACTGACTAGGATTGCTGGTAATCAAATTGAGTTCCACATTGTCTCATACGCCGGCCAATCTAAGATTGACAGCACCAAGGCCGGTGCTGAGCACGTGATTAGCCAGCTCATTGCAGAAGGTTTGCCGTTTAGAGAAGTGCACCTGGCACGCTATCCTTGCGGTAGGCAGGGCAAATCCTCTATCATCTCCGCTCTTCAGGCACATTGTCTCATCGACGACCGTTCTGACATCCTGAACGAGTGCAGGCAACTCGGCATTAAAACCATCTGCTCAGAGGGGCGTTCTGACAGGGAACTCTGCTGGATTGCTGAGGTAGAGGACTGGTTACGTCTTGAAGGGGTCGCCAAGATCCTGGAAACTCGCCGCCCAGTCCCTCTTAGGACCAATCAGTTTTACCCCAACTTTGGGGGCCAGGACGATAAGTCACTTTGGTAGACCCTGGCACAAGTCCAGCGGTTCTACAGCATCCGATAGGCTTTCAACGCCGAGGTAGCTGAGCTTGCTCGCTACGTTCGTCGGTCTGTCCTTGTCGTTTGCCAAGTGTCCATTGTCCAATTGCCTTTTGCCTTTTTGTTTTTAGTTCAGTGTTGTTTTGCGGTCAGAGCTAGGGTCATTACCGCTAGCGAAGCCGTACTGCATCCGAACTTCAACACAACTTGAATTAATTTCAATTGCACTTTATTATCTTAATATCCAACTTGCGAAGACTTTGTTGGTTGAGGTAGTATTGTGCTGCATTGGTCTTTTGTCCCATCACTGCACACTTTTGCTTGGGACGCTGAGCAAAGCTCGCGTTGGATCACATCGTTGCAGTTGAGCGCAAAAGTTCAGCCGAGTTTGGGTCAAGATGTCAGGCATTTCTCCCCCTTCTGATCCTAGTTCATCTAACAGTAGGTCAAGGAGTAGTCCTGAAACTTCTAATCCAAATGCAACAAGGGTCCCGGCGGTTGTTACCTCCCTGGTTCCACGAAGAATCCAGTTGCCTTCAACTAGGGATGCCATGCGTGTTGATGAGTCATGTGATACTAGTGTGGAAGCATCTCAACAAAATAGATTTAGGCAAAGGGGTCCCCATGGTCCAAATCCAAGCAATAGTCCTGATGAAGATAATCCTGTAGACCTTAGTGCAACCCAAGCCACTTTCCTTGCGGGTGCTGCTGTAACCCAAGCGCACCATGCCGCCACTATCGCAGACCATGCTAGTAATGTTGCCATCCAATCCCAACTAGAAGCCTTCCAAGCTAGACAAGTCATCGCACAGCAGCAATCCGACTTTGGTCAGGTCGCTGCAGAAATGCGCGACGCCGCAGCACGAGCCATCCTGCACAACCAGGAGGAAGCTCACGCCGCTCTGGCTGAGAGGGACAGGGGTTCGGAGTTGTTTGAGCATAACCTCACCCAACAAGCCCAACAATTTGTTTTTGGGGCTAGGCAGCAGGCTCAGCAGGAAGTCTTAGAGAGTCAAGCGGTGTTGCAACGGGAAGCCCAACAATTTGTGGAATCTAATGTTAGACCACTTCAACAACAAATCAATTTGGGTAACCAACAATTGGCCACTCGGGAAGTTGAAATAACTGAAAGGGATACTAGGATTGCTCTCCTTGAGCAACAGCTGGCAGAAGCCAGACGCCAAAACAACTTGGCTGTAGCATCCCCAGTTCCAGTTTCCCCCATTTCGGGTTCTGCCCTCATGGACTATCTTGCGGATCTTCCCCGAGAAAATATAGGTCAAAGGGTAATTCCTGAAGATGAGCAAACTATGGAAAACTTCAATCTATTTGAGGGTTATGTTCCAGCTCCAGCTCAAACACCAGATGTTCGTGCTAGGCCTTTTGGTTCCCCACAAAATACTCCAGTTCCCCTGCAAGAGGTTGCAAATCCAATGGTTGTAGAGGCAACTACTTGGGCCACCCCCAGGGTTTCTGTTGGCCAATCATCCCATGAAGTAGCACCAAATGTTGTTCCGACCATGCCTCAGTCTTTTCACCCTCCGGGTGCCACATCCCGTGACTGTTATGGCGAACCCCCAACCTGCGGAGTTGGCAGTTGCCAACTTGTCCATGCCAGCAAATGCCATGGTACCTAGCGCTAATGTTGCAAGTGGTTCGAATCCAACAGAATCAGCTTTAGTCCATCAACTTTTAGCTGAAGTGAGTAGACTGACCAATGCATTGCAATCGCAACAGCAGCAACTTCAACAGATGCAACAACAACAATCTCAGCAGCTTACTGCCCCTGCACCCCTGCCGATAGCACCTCCGTGCACGCCCCCAAAGGGCGCTGCTGCTAGCGCACTGGGCTTAGGTCCAACCAATGCTAGTGCTGCGGGCACTCCCTGTGCAAACTCTCGTTTTGGGTCCATAGGTCGTGCACCTCCACCGCAGCAGGTGTTGCCGCCAGGGTTGCCGCCACTTCCGTTGGCGCAACAGGGTTTAGTTGTTGACAATACCACATCTTATCACCATATTGGTTCTGCTAATAGATCAGTTGATTCAGGTAGCTCGGAGTCCTCCTCGGATTCTGGTGAGTTTCACTCAGTGCGTGCCCCATTAGTCCTTACTGAATGTAGGATTTGTGGTGACCTCCATGAAGAGATCGAATGCCCGCATCTTACCATGAACCAACCCTATTTAGCCCCACAGCCACCTGCTGTTAACTACGCGGATGATGAAGAAGATACCATTAGGATAAAATCCTTAGTTGACATGGTTTTTCCGAATCCACCAGAGAACGCAGGTCAAGCCCGTGGATATATCAATCAGGTGTTGATGTCAATAGGCAAACTCCAACAAACCCCCGATGATAAAATCGCTGGTGCCCCTGCACCAACCCCTAACCCCAAAGCTAAGGCCACGCCTAAGAACCAGGGTTCGGGGGGGGGTAATCCTCAACCAAAGAAAACCCCTAAAAAGGAGGACGTGAAGGCAGCTCCTGCCCCGAAAGCGAAGCCTAAGGCCAAGCCATCCGGTCCAAAGCCGCCTCCGCCCAACCAAAAGGGCAACACGACCCCGCGTGGGGAAGAAGCTAGGAAAGTCGCAAATATGAGCGCTTCCGAAAAGGCCAAAACCCCTTGCATGTTCTATGCGTACAATGCATGCAAAGCTAAGTCGTGCGCGTTCCTCCACTCAGACACCAACAAGTATAAGGGACCTCCTAGAGCACTTGGTAAAAGCGGTAAAGCCCCTGCCAAAGCTGCTGCTAGTATGGCAACTGTCATAATCCCAGAGGTCGCTGCCGATGGCGCGACTAATAATCCTGACCCCATCAATGCCATGCCAATGAAGGCCTCCAAATCCATCCCTTGGCTTTGGGACACGGCCGCAGGTCGACACTTGATTGGACGCCAAGCCCTCACACCAGCCATGAAGGAGCACTTGCAGCAATCACCCAATCCTGTTGCTTTTGCTACCGGAGGTGGCAGCCAGCCTGGCCAAGAGTCACTAGCCTTTAATGGAAGTAAGATTCTTGAAGGTGAAGAGGTCTATGTCCTTAAAGAATGTCCTCCCGCACAAAGCATTGGTAAGACTGTCATAGATAAGGGTTACATGTTTGTCTGGGATCCTAGAGAGAATGTCCCCTACTTGATAGCTCCAGAGAATATCAACAGGTGTAGGATGAAAGTTCCCCGGAATGCTAGAATCTGTGCATCTAGGGTAGTTGAATATGTTCCCCAGTATGATGAAGAGTTGACCCCACGTCATTTTGTGCCCAGCGAGCACCTTGCTCCTGTTTCAACTGCCGTGCCAGCTCCACCTGTGGAAACTGATGCTCCCGCTGACGATGAAGAAGATCCTAATGACCCTGGCTATGCCCCTAGCTTTGGTGGTAGTGACCTTCCTAGTCCTTCAGAATTAGATGAAATTCTAGATCCCGAGCCTGTTGAGGACGCTGCTGGGTCCCCTAGCGCGTCGGAGCCTAAACACCCAATGGATGATAAGCTTTTGGTAGAGCTAGGAGATGGTGAGCCGCCTAAGGATGAAGTTCTAAAGCAGCAAGCCACTAGCCCTGAACATTTGCGCACCCATTTTCCCAAAAATCCCTACTGTCCTTTGTGCCATATAGCAAAAGATACCGCCATGAGGGTTTCACATGTCAAAGATGGCAAAGCCGATGATTTTGTTGATCCCCCAAAGCAGCCGCTGGAACAGCTTGCTACTGATGATGTTATCTTAGCTAAAGGGTCCGAACACTTGGGTGTAGGTATAGGGGGAATAAGGTCGCATCATGTCATCCGCGATGCGTACTCTGGTGCGCGTGTTGCATACCCATTGTCTAAACGTACTGCTGACGCGCATGCTCGCAACTTTAGGCATTTCCTGGGATTGCGTGGATCAGAGCTCACCACCCGAACGTTCATCAAAATGGACGAAGCAGGCGAGCTTGAGCAGGCGGCGCATGCCGTAGGCATGGTTCCAGAAACCTCGTTACCGAACAGATGGCCCCACAATGCCATCCTCGAGAGAGATGTTCGAGAGGAGAAAGAATGTTGCCGCACTATTCACCTCCAATCTGGTCTTCCCTATGAGTATCACACATATAGCTATCCATATGCTTGCCTTTCAATGTCATTCGACAAGCCTTCAATAGCTGACCCCGACAAAACCCAATGGGAGTCGCTTACTAGGAATAAGTTTGATGGCATGAGGTTATGCTTTGGTCAGTTAGTGTATTACCGTAGGAAGTCACCCACCAAAAGGACTTTGGAGCCCAACATGTCACCTGGTCTATTTTTGGGTTGGAGGATTGATCCCGGTTTCCGATATAGAAATATCTTAAGGGTGTTAGATTACCAAGAGTATCGCACTAGAGGTGGGAATTCAGCTGTTGATGTTCCAGAAGCAGAAATCTTTGTCCCTGAAGGTGATCCTGTTTTTCCAGTAGGTTTTTCACGCCACCAAGCTCTCATCAGGGGGGATAACCCAGATGATCTTAAGTTGCCTGAATATGCCTTGAAGGATGTGCCCTTCCCCAAGGAGGGCGGAATAGCCTCACCCTCTACACCAGGTCTCAAAAGTCGTTCTGTTTATATAACCGTAGACCGTATCCTTAAGTGGAAAGAGACCCCCGGTTGCAAAGGCTGCACTGGCCATTCACGCGTGCACACCGATGAGTGCAGAGCCCGCTTCTCAATGTTGGTTGAAAAAGAGAAAGAAGCCGAAAAAGAAAAGAAAGCTCCACCTCCCACAAGTGAGACAGAAGCAGAGGACAAGGATGATGAAGCACATGGCATCATCTTCCAGGGTGAGGATCTGCCTGATCCCGATCCGATACCATCTCACCTCTCCGCAGAGGACAGAGCACTGGTTGAGGAAATCTTCATAAGAGGTGAGGTACCAGGGTCATCCGAACCCAGCGCTCCAGCCGAGCCTGCTGTTTCTGTTTCTGGTGTAGCTATTCTTCCCCAAGTTGCCAATCGATGTTCCGACCTATGTCAAAAATCGCTGCCTGTTTTTGGTTGCCCTGCTGTAGGTAAGCCAACTAACCGCGATAATCGTAGGAGCCGGAAAGCTGCCAAGAAAGCTTCCAGACCCAATGCCAAGTCAACCATGTTTGAATTTGCTTGTTCTGAGGACTCCCAGATGGGTTTTACTCACCAAGAATATGGCATTAATCATGTTAGACTTTGTAAGGATAGGATTGACCTGGGAGATGAATCACAATGTGAGCAACTAGACTATCAGATAGATGAAGCCGCTAAAGTTGCACCTCCACACATGTGGGCCTCTATCCCTTGCACATCCGGATCCCCTTGGCAGTACATCAATAGGAAGAGGGGTGGTGCCGCATTCATTAGGAAGCTTGCCCACCAGGTCAAAGAGTCCAAACGGTTGTTTAAGAGTTTTTCCAAACGCGCTGAAAGGGTTCTCAATCATGGTGGTACTGTAACGTTTGAGTGGCCAAGACCTTGCTCTGGCTGGAAAAGGCCTGACGTTGTAGCATTCTTTGAGAAGCATCCCCAGTTTATGACCGTTGGTTTTGAAGGGTGTACCGTAGGTTTAACCGACAGAAATGGTTATCCCATCAAAAAGCCATGGAAGCTCAAGACCACTTCTCCCCGAATTGTAGAGGCGTTTCAAGATATGCGGTGTCGATGCCAGCAACCTCATTCCAGATGTGAGGGAGCTGAGACCACTCGCTCCGCAATGTATCCGCCCCAAATGACTAATCTAATTGCGCAAGCTTTGTATCCCTCGAAATGTGCCCAGCAGTCCGTTCCTGCTATGCCTTGCCGACCGGCAACCAGCGAGCCTCAACCCCATAGGGAAATTGAGCAGCACCTTAAGCATGTATCCCCATTAGCTGGTTTTGAAGATTTAGCCCTAGCTGTTGAATCAGACCCCACTGCTAATAGGTTGGTTACAGAACTTCTTGACCATGAACAATTGATCGCCCAAGCCTTCCATCTGGAAGACCCTAAGGCGCCAACGCCTGAGGTCAAAGCTATGGTCACTAAGCTCTTATCCCGTGCAGAGATGCTGTCAAATCCCAAGGCCCTAGAGGCAATCCGCGCCGAAGCCGATGGTTTGGTTAAGGCTGGTACTTGGGATCTTGGCTCGGTCCGCGGGAAGGAAGATGTACGCAAAGAAGCTAAGGCTTCGGGTGTGTCAGTGCACTTTGGTCAGCTCATGACCATCGCGTCCATTAAATTCTACGAGCTTGCAGACCACCTTCACAAAATGAAGGGGCGCATTGTGTACAGAGGAGACTGCGCAAAGGACGAACATGGTGCAGCCGCGGTTTACCAAGAACTCGGCGCAAACCCCACCTCCGTCCAAGGGCTAAACGCCTGCTTGGCGTATGGGTCGCTGCCGGGTAACCGCGCGACGGCTGCAGATGCAGTCAAAGCTTACGTCCAAGCACTGTTATCTTCCAAATACAAAACCTGGATTGAGCTTCCACCGGAGCTCCGCCCTAAGTATTGGAAACAACAGTTTGTTAAGCCCGTAGTCCTCTTAATTAAAGCCTTATACGGTCATCCTGATGCCGGAGGCCTGTGGGAACAACACCTGAAAGTCATCATCAAGAACCTTGGTGGACAGGAAGTTCCAGAATACCCAGGAAATTTTTACTTCCCAGATACAAAGTTACTTCTGTCAACTTATGTAGACGATTTGACTCTGGCTGGCCCCGCCGACCAGCATGATGCATTCTGGAGTAAGTTAACTTCTGTGGTAGACATCGAACCCCCAGAGCCCATCTATAGGATTCTTGGACGCAACCATGTTGTTACCCCACTATCCAAGACCGAAGGTCATGAGAAATGTGCAGCCTTCCAAGCCCAAGATGGCATGGTTTTTGATATGGCAGACTACGCTCAGCAGACCGTAGATTTGTATAAATCAATAACCGGTATCACCAAGCTCAAGCATGCCGCCACGCCATTTCCACCTGAGGGATCCATCACCATTGAAGATGATGAAACCAAAGGGGAACTAGCTCCAAATGCATGTAAGATTTTGATGAAAGCCCTTTGGTTAGGTAGACTTGCACGTCCCGACATCATCAAGCCTATCAATGATCTGGCCACAAAGGTCCAGTCGTGGTCCAGGGGGGATGATAAGAAGGTCTTAAGATTAATCCAGTATATAGCCTCAACACCACACTACAGGTTAGTAGGTACCATTCAGGACAAGCCTGAAGACCTAGAGCTCAGACTGTTTGTCGATGCCGACTTCGCCGGCGACAGATCAACTGCACGCTCAACCTCCGGTGGCTTTTTGGTTTTGACTGGCCCTAGTTCCTTCTTCCCACTTGCATGGATTAGCAAGCGCCAAACATCCACTTCTAGATCGACCACGGAAAGCGAGGTTGTTAGTTTAGCCCATTCGCTTTATCAAGAAGGCTTGCCTGCCTTACAGTTATGGGAGCTGTTGCTTGCACGCTCCGTAACCCTTAAGGTCCACGAAGATAATCAAGCAACAATCCTAGTTGTGAAGAAAGGATATAGTCCCAAGCTTCGCCATATAACTAGAACACACAAAGTTAATTTGTCTTGCCTGTCCGAAGTCTTCAGAGATGACTCTGCTGAGATAGAGTACACCCACACCGATGACCAGGCGGCAGACATATTCACCAAGGCATTGCCTCCACACAAATGGGCAGCAGCACTAATCCTTTTAGGAATACGTACTGACCTCCCCTTAGACCTTAAAGCCAACGCCTAGGTCGCTGCGGACACCCGTTCGCGCGACAGTAGTTGCGTAGGTTACTGCCAATGCGCAGTGTGTGTGGAACAGGCGAGGGGGGAGTTGAAATATATCGACCCCTGAGCCCCACCATATATAGCATAGGTAGTAGGTCTAGTATTGGCATGCCGTAGCTATGATTCCATAACATCCCAAGTAGTTACTCCGAATACCTTGTGTACAGTAGTAGCACCTCATACCTAGAAGCGTTAGGTATGTAGATAGCCTAGAGTTTATCCCAGGGTCGTAGTTAGCCTTCCCAACAACTACCGGGTAGGTCCTTAACTCCCGCTGTTTGATGCTCATGGCTCAAGTGCACAAAAGTGTGCTTGCTGTTGTATTTCATGCAGGGTTTGTCGGATCGGGTTCTCTCCTTTTTGTGGGTGCCTGGTTTGTCCCCCTGTTTGGCTATATATATATATATATTATATTTATGTAACATTTATATAAATATATCATATTTATACAATATTTATGTAATATTTATATAATATGTTTATAGTATTTATATAATATTTATAATATGTATATAATATAATAATATCTATATAATATATGATATATAATATATAATATAATATATATATATATATATCATATTTATAATATATATATATCATATTTATAATATATATATATCATATTTATAATATATTTATATATATCATATATATCATATTTATATCATATTTATATCATATTTATATCATATTTATAGTTCGTTTATTGTGTATCTGTACTATACTGTATAGATAGACAATGATATACAGTACGACTTTGCCTCCCATCTTTGGCTGACCTTCCCAGGGCACAATTCGAGCTTTCCATTTCTACCTGCCGTTTTCATCCGGTTTCCAGCCCCAAATTGCAGAGGAAGTGTGGATAAGTGTGGGATGAAGATGGATGAAGAATAAAAAAGATGGACAAAGATAGACAGAAGCTTCCAAAGATTTCCAAAGCAGCCAAAGACGCAATTTGGCTGCCAGGAGCGGCTTCAGCGTAGAGGTTTGGACCATGATTCATACGGAGGGGGTTACAGGTTGGCCAACAATGAGATCTCGTAGAGCTCTGACTCCTTTGGAGGACAAAATGTGTCTTTTGAAGGCAGTACCGCTATGTATGGCTATCATCATAGGCAGCTGTGCTGGACTATAGCCAAGCTCAGCGCCTTGCAGATCAATATGCGTTTTGGGAATCAAGCAAGGAATCAACCAAGAAAAATCAGAAACGCAGATGAGATCGCATGAACTATGTTATACTTCAATGTTTTGACTCGAACTGCCACTCGATCTCCAAACACGCTTACATACCAAACATACCACAGCAATAAGCTGCATCAAGAATTGCGAACTGCCATATTGGTTTTTGTCACAAGGGCACAAGCTAGAGTTGTTAGAGATTGTTGGAGTTTCTACAAGGTGCCCTCACCTGAACTCGTTCCACATATTTTTTGGTAGACCTATGGGCCGTGCTTTCCAAAGCTCAGAATGTCGAAGATGTCTAAGATTTGCAAAGTTCTCCGCATGTGCTTTGTTTGGGCATGATGTACAGTAAGTTATGCTGCTTGGTTGATGCATATAACAAGGCGGGAGCAAAGCCACTGCTGAACGTTTGTCGGGCACTAAGATCTTCACCAGGCTGTTTGAAAATGGAGTGGTAACACTTGGGGAAGTTGCCTTGAAGTTCAATCTATTTGAACCATGTTTGATTTGTCTTCCTAGTTAGGTCCTAGTCGTTTCCTACGGCTGCCCATCAGCAATCATTTGCAATCATGATGTTATCGAATATGTATGTCATGCTACTTCCAAGTCTTGAGTGCCATGATGACAGGCACATGCACATAGTTTGGAGATGTTTACGCGTCTCTTGTAGAAAGGTGTTGATATGCATGGCATTGAATGCATGTTTTGTCAAGTGTAACAGATTATTCAATCTGAATAGAACCTGTTCAAACATATTCAAAGCTTCCAGATCGCAAATAATTGAAGCATATTTAAGCTAGAATTGAAGCTCATTTAAGCCAGAAACCCAGGAGCCCAGCCTTTCTGGGGGCGCGCAGCTTCCCAGCTTTCTCGCCCAACAACTGTTCTTCACCTTGCAGTTGCTTGGCTGCAAAGGGCAAGTTTCAAACTTGACAAGTTCATATAAGATGATACAAGTGGCTGACATGTTTTGATTCTGTTTTGTCCAGTGCCGCTTACAATGTAAGCACTTCATGTTGCGTTCGCAATGTCGTTTCGAAGATTTGACCATGTATGACCATGTTTCACATCCAAGCCACGGAGATTGCAGACAGCGGCATTTCATACTTCAACTCCCTGAAGATGGTTGAACCACGTTGAACCTGTTCCGAAAAATGTTAAACCTGGTCCGACCGTTTTCAACTCAAAAAGTTGATGTTTTTTTTTCAGAGTTTTCTCCTTCCACTGGCTTGGAGTCTAGAAGAGGAACTTTCTGTGACATTCACAGAGTTGAGTCATCTTGGGTCCTCTTTTTTTGTCATCTTGGGTCATCTTGGGTCATCTTGGGTCATCTTGGGTCATCTTGGGTCATCTTGGGTCGCAGGTTCACAGCTGCCACAACGCCATTCAGCTGCAGATGGTTTATGCCTCAGGGGTTTAAAACTCAAAGTGCACAGGTCTGAAGGGGAACAGTGTGGAAGCATCATTCACGGCGTACACAGCCTCCTGTGCCTTATGTTGCCTTCCGCTTCTTGGAAAGTTGCTCGCAAATGCTTTCAATAGTATGGGAGGGTGCCGCTAAAACCTTCAGCAAATTCGAAATAAAATTGTGAGGACTTGTTCCGTAGACACATCGTCCATAATCTTTCTCGGAAGTTGTTCCAAGGAACAATCTTGGCATCAGAGACCAGACAAAATGTAACCAGCTCATAAGTTGATTTACCCTTTTTCGACCGGTGCCTTTTCTTTGCATAGTATCGATCAACATTTCAATGAGTGCCCATAGACTCATAGCCATAGCCATAGCTAAAAACCTGAATCAAAAATAGGAAGAACAACATCCCACAACGTAGCTGGTTCAACAATGTTCAACAAATATAACAATATTAATAGATGTGTGTAAAACATGACTCATTATTGCAGCACATGCCCTTAATGATATTTATATAATGGCTATATTCTTTGTGATATAACACCAGAGGAAAACGAGGTTTTAGCGGAGCAACTCGTACTTCAGTCCAGGTGGTACAAAAATGTACAAAAGATATTTTGAGATACATAATTGAGTTGAATTCAATTGCTGCATTTTCAAACATGAATACATTTGTATATATGATTATATGAATACATTTATACATATATATGTGTATTTAACCGTATAGAATCCATTTGGTTGATTGAAATAGGCATGATTTCGTTTCACAGCTTGACGCAAAGCACACAGGTGAAAGCTCTTCCCGCATGCGAAGCCACAGCGCGGGGCCTTTGTTGCGCTATCATGTGCTGTAAGCAACAGGCCAATCGTGCAATTTATGTTCATGACATTCCATGAATGAAACGTGTGCTTGAAAAGATGCACCACTCTTGACCACTACTGTATGTACGGGAAACTATGCCTCAAGACAAGCTCATAGATGTAAGGGTAAACCACACGGTGAAGTTGTTTTCCAAGTTTACAAGAAGTTTAAAGTATTTGCAGCTTGGGAGTCAGGAGGCTGAGCCATCCAGCTCAACTGCCCAGGTATGTATTTGAGCACGCCCAAGGCGTGCGACGCTATGCCCAGGCACAGAACACCCTGTGGTTGTTGCTTTTGAAGGCCGAATATCTATGCATCGCACGTGAATGTACATGAAACCACGCTTGCACTTGCAGGTAAATTTAGGACCGTTTCATTTAATTGCATATCACATTATCTATGATTATGTATGCATTTTTAGTGTAGGTTAGATGAAGACTCATTATGAATACTCATTATGTGTGTGTGCATGTTGGAACATGTGACTGTATAATTACATGACATGTGATCACTGTATCTTTTTGATTTGTGCGCATATGCCTATATGTTGTACTTTTCTTATCGGCACATGTGAATAATATTGAAATATATTTCATACGTACATACCCACAACATCCCGCAACCACAAGCAGATGTGGATACGTGAGCATGTGCTTGTTTGACTTCCCGGGTTGTCTGCCTGCGGGAAAATGCACGTGTGCGTTCACGCAAAAGTTTAATTCAGACTACTGCAGTTCAATACGATAAAATACAATATGATGGACATGTAATGTTATGGTTGCTTTGTTTTATGAGAAATGTTCTCTATCTACAATGCAGGAGCGCACTTGGATAGTGTATTGTATTCTATGAGAGCACGCAGAGTAACCATTTGCGAAGCAGTGGATCGTGCGCGAACTTGGAGGATTCAAGGCAGTACATGGCGAGCTTTCAGAGGCATGTTGAATCAAGCATGATCAAGCAATCTATATCTATGCCATTCTATGCCTATGCATGACCGACGGTGCAGTGATGATTGGATCCTCAGGACTTCAACGATCTTCAACGCATTAGATTTTCCGTAGAAGTGACTCCAGGTCGCCGCAGCAAAGAGCAAAGGACTTGGACGAGTGCTTTGCTGAGACTTTCAATATGTCGAAACAAAAAAAATGAAGTTGATAATATTTTGCATATATTACACCATATTATACCATGTTACACACTGAACTGTGACTTCTCAAGGATTCAGTGCAGTCTTGTTGTCAAGCATCTTCTGTGCACAAGACGAGTAGTGTGAGCTTATGTGAGCTTTTGTTGTGAGAGTCATCCCTCAGCACGAAGTTCAAGATGTTAGCTAAGATAACTTAGCTTCCAAGCATGCGGAATGATTGGAATGATTGGAATGCGCATGTTCAGTTGGTTTGGTTGCAGCTTGTTGCTGAGGCGGTGGAAGGAGCCAAGGAGCTTTGATGTTTTGCTGCGGATGGCGAATCAAAAGTTTCGGCAGATGAACGAGCTCCTGCACGAGGCCGCACGTTGGTTATACGATTCATGGAAACCAAAAGCATCCAAAAGGCAAACAGATTTAACAGGGAGAGAGAGTACAATGAGCACAGTTACAAAAAGGATGGCATACACATCTACATGTTTCAATCATTTTTCTACAGTCCACCTCTATTCTATATCATCTATCTATATCAATCTGTATGCTGTATGTTCTATCCATGGTACCGCCTTCATCTCCCCGTGGTCACCTCACAGATGCTCAAATTTTCTCAAAACGCCTTTTAGATCCGTTTAGATCCTTTTAGTACTACAACGCATTGTCTACATAGCTGCGAATACTGGCAACAGAGAGCTGATTCGTATGTTATGACCTCAGATATCTAAGAACGCATGGCCTATAGACTGAGTGCGTAAGATTCCTTTCCCACAATAATTGCCTAGATATTCTCCCATATTCTCCCGCCTTTTATTTGTGCGTACACCGTCTTTGTACCACCGTTCTCGTGCAATACCCAGTACCTACGTGAATATAGTATCCACATAGCCGCCACAGCCACATATTCCCTTTTGTACCTTAGTACCTTTTTTCATTGTTTACAAAGTCTTACCTACATACTGTTTCTGTCTTGTGTACCTATTGCCCACAGCTAACTTGCCTACCCATCAACCTCCATGCTGCCTATGTACTTCCTTTCTGCTACCTATGCATGACCTGTACACAAGTTGTTACATTGTATCATTGTATGCTGCCTATACACAAGAGTTCTCGCTGTGTACGAGCTATGATCAGAGAAGCTATGACCATCTTTGGTGAGGGGAGGGATGGAATGCCCCACCACACACACCCATACCGTATGCCCATACCTGCATGATATTGTGTGTGTGCATTTGCAGGTATTTACACGCACAATCACGCCCACGCACATAATTTTGCGCGTTTACATTCGCAGCTGCATGTGCAACGGCATCTAGCCCCACAGATTCATACCCATGTTTTTCTTGAATTGCACCGCCTGATGTTGACATTCGTATCCACATTGAATCGCATTCATATTGGGTTAAACTGTGAAACTATGTTAAACTGCAGTACTTTACGTTGTAGGCCTACATCACATCAGACCACATCACATCACATTTGCACTACGTGAATCACATGCACATGTTTCAATGATTCAATGGTCCGCTCAAGTATATGCCCGAAATCAAGGTACTGTAAGACTGCAAGATACGCAGTTTATGTATAATGTTTATGTAATGGTAAATGTTGAGGGAATATTCCATCATTGTACTGTCCTGCAGAGAGGCCTCATATAGACCTGACATACATTGGGTACATTCACTTTAGGTATCTGAAATGCCATTGAATATTCGGCTTGCAGCTGGCATTTATCATCGAGGTAGGCATATTATATATATATCCAATTATCTCCATATATATACATGTTTGTCAAAAATTTATGTACTTATGTGTCAAGAATCTCATGTGTTTATATGTTTATAGACTATATACTATACAACTCATATTATATGTATATATATATATATTGCAAATAGGTCCTGAGGTTAGTGCCGGGATGCAGGGGTGCGGGGATGAGCATTAAGCGTTTCAGCTTTCTGAGGATTCGCAGCCACAGGTTATAGCCTCAGGGGGGCCAGCGCAACTTTGCATTTTGTCATTTTGTCATGCTCGTTTAAGCCACATGCTTCGGTGCGATTGGTCATAATTTGAACATGCGTTGCGTTTTGACGCAGTTCAGACTGAAGCATTTTTCGGCCAAAATTGGTGCATGAATTCTGGTGAGATTTGACTTGAGGCTCCAGAGGAGGCTACTGAAACTATGCTGGACTGAGGGAGAGAGATGTTTTTTCGACGGGCGTTGTGACAGTGATGGCATTCAAGTTGACGACCTTTGCCTGAGCACAATCATCAAACGAGGTTTGAAATTGAATAGATCAACTTCCAATTAGACATTCATCATGTTGCATCATCTTAGCATATCATATACTTGTATCTATTGAAAGAAGTTAGACAAGATTTTCCTTTGCACTTTAGACACCAAAACCGTTTGCGTCACCAATGAGTCAATGCAGTCAATGGATGTCAATGCGATAGTCCCATTAGTCCGGAGATCTGAGATATATGGAGGAGATGCGAGAGGTGCCGCATGACGAAGATAGGTCACTTGCCGTGGCTTACGGTGGCTTGTTGAAATGTCTTGAAGTCTTCATGCTATTTGAAGTCGATTTAGTATGATTTAGTCGATTTAGCGGACTTTGATGGACTCTGGACATGTTCGTTGTGCTTGGACAGATTCGTTGCGCCAGGTCTCTGGCCAGGTCTCAGGCTGAGCAGGCAAAGCTGCCATGAGAGTTCAAAGCGGCGCCATGCGACGGTACTGTTCCAGGAAGATGATGCATGAAATCGGATGAAATCGGATGAAATCGGATGACCCATGTTTAATTATCATGTTTCAGATCACACACTTCAGGATGAAGTCCATCACTGACTGCTCACGCACATACTATAGTGTGCTGGAACACATGCCACACCAATCACAGCTGAACAGATCGAAGGAATTGGACACATTTGGACGGCAATTGCAGGTTCGTTGCTTCCCGCTGCTGCTTGCTTTGAGGCCATCGGTGCGAAGTTGGAATGATAGAATTCAAGAAGGATCACATGCATGATTAGGGCGACAGATGGGAAATTTGGGGCTTCAAAGTGCATGTATAGATGGTGTTTGAACAAGGTCAAAAGTCAAACACCTTTTGTCTTTTGTGTCCTGCACCTCTACGCCTTGCGTCGCATCCTTGCAAACCAGATTCTGCCTAAAGGTTTGGATCCCAGCTTTGCAGCTGGACTTGGCAGGGCTCTTAAGACTTTGAGACAATAGCAACACATGGCGACACATTACATGTGACATAGCTATTAAGACTTGGCCAGCGGATCCGAGGGCCCTATGTTCCATGTATGATTCTTTAAGGATAGTTGTTGCGTGATTTGTATTCTTGAACCCAACTCACGTATAGACTCGTATAGACCATATAGATGACAAAGTTTCCACAATTTCTTGAAGTGAAAGCATGGGCTCTCTCCAAACAGCATAAACAGCACGGCAGCATACGGCAGCAGACAGTGTGAGGACGGCAAAACCCCACTGTATCAACTTGACTGTTGAGATTCCGAGGAAGATCTGCAAAGGCACCTGACAGTGGCTTGGCAGGGTTGGAAGCGTCCCGAGTTATTCCAGGAATCACATTCAGGATATTTCAGGATATGTCACACTGGCTATTCATTGGAAGCGCTGGCTGCAGTGAACTGGAATATCTTGATTTTCAGATAGTTGCTTTGCTTTGTTTTTGGCCAGCGGAGCGAACTTTGTGTGGAAAGCAACTGCCAAGGCTGTCAGACAACGTCAATTATGTCTCCTGAGTGCTTCCCAGAGGGAAGCGTGCCAACTGCGAGTCAGGAGTGGCGGTAGACCCAGCAGCAGCAGCAGCAGCAGCATGTACAGAGTTGTATTGGCCATGTGCAAGTTATGATTTCACAGCCCTCTTGTTTACATGCAGGCTACCTGGTTGCTTCATGTTACTTCTGCACTTGTAGCTTCCAACCTATGTCAACATCATAGCACCAAACGGTGGGCCTCATGTAGCCTCTACATCATTTTGACACTGCAAACATGGGTTTGGGCGGGGCAGCTCCGAACAAGTAGAATTTCTCGACTTAGTGAAGCGAACTGGAACTCTTCAAGATGCCAGTGCCATTGCTGGACTTCAGAATTGTGATCGTATATACCGGCCCCTGACGCGACTCTTTTTTTGGCAGCTTCATTGTGCATGAAGATCTCCCCCACGCTTAGCAACAATGCCCGATACGTGCCACATAACATCAGAGAACTAGCGCGTTATTTTGCTTTTGTAGCAATCAGGTAAATCAAGTAGAGGGAAGGTTCTTTGGAAGTTGGAAAGTATAGCCCCCATGCGTCCAGGTGCAGTGTTATGCTTCCTCTTTTAGACCAGCTGCTGCGCTGCACAGGAGGCTCTTCCCAAGATTTTCAAAACCCAGAAATGTCGCGATTGTGCATTTGCGGCGACGCACCTAGACTGCCAATGATTTGCAGTCATTTTAGTTCTTAAGATTCTTACATATTTAAAATTTATTATATATAATTTATAAATATATATAAATATCCAAAATAGAATAGTATATGAGATATATAATATAATAATATAAAGATATCATAATATAATATAATATAATATAATGTAATTAAGAATAGTATTATATAATAATATATAATTATATGATTATGTATGAATATATATGAATCTATTATAGTAATCATAAGAATATTAATGAATGTATTAATAATAATACTAAAGTATTATTATTGTTATTATTATTTATTATGTATTATTACTATTATATTGATATAATTAATAATAAATTAATATAACATAATATAATAATT
Source organism: Cladocopium goreaui (assembly GCA_947184155.2). Lineage (NCBI taxonomy): Eukaryota > Dinophyceae > Suessiales > Symbiodiniaceae > Cladocopium > Cladocopium goreaui. The sequence continues at coordinate 130,752 of CAMXCT020001776.1, forward strand.
TAAGCATATTCTAAATATATATATATGTTTTAGCGTCGGCTAACCCTGCCCTTGTTTTTTGTTTGGGCTTGCATGTGATGTGGATATAGCATTAGTATTGAACATATTTACATACGCTGTTAAGGCTTAAGAGAGATATAGAGTAATGTTGTAGACACCGTACGATTGGCTATTGGCCGAATATAAAAGGTATGTTAGCTGTCTGGGAAGACGCTGAGCTGTGCTGATTTGCTTCTGCACTAAAGCCTCCCGGAAGCTTCTCTAGAACCTTCTTCGGAACCCTATTGAACCTCACCTGACTCTACACCGAAGCCTACTGGAACCTTCTCCGGAACCTTTTTTGGAACCCTGTTAAACGTGACCTGACTCTGCACCAAAGCCTCCCAGACCTCCATTGGAACTTTCTCCGCTTCTCCGTAACCTTCTCCGGAACCCTGTTGAAGCTGAGTTGGCTTTGCGCGAAGGCTTCGTGGAACCTCCTCCCGAACCCTATTGAACCTGACCTGACCTGGCTCTCAACCGAACCTCGTTGAACCTGCACTAGTGCACACCGGAGCTATTTTGGGCTGAAGACCCTATTAATTTACGCTGTTGGAGAAAAACACGGTGTTTCGCGCTCCGGCTGCCGCCCTAACACAAATCCCATGTAACATTCTTGTAGCCATTACGATGCGGTTCACAGTACCACTTCGAGATTTATGCAGCCATTCCAACGCGGTTTTTATTTGATGTATAGTTGTGTGATGCTTTTGTTACTTGTATGTGATGTAATGTAATGGATGTGTTGTTGTGTGATATTTTGCCGTGGGATGTATTGTTGTGTGATTTATTGCTTAGTCATATATTTTTATATTATATTTTGATACGTGATATATGGGTGTGAGATATGTATTGTTGATTATTATTGTGCGATGTGTTTTTTCGTTATGTATTGATATGTGATGTATTATTTGTGTGAAGTAATGTTGTGTGATGTATTGTTGTGTGATGTTTTGTTATGTGATGTTTTGTGATGTGTTTTATTGTTCTGTGATGTATTGTTATATGATGTTTTGTTGCGTGAGGTATCTTATGTGATGTATTGTTATATGAGGATTTTGTGTGTGATAGATTATAGGATATATAGGTTTATATAGGTTTATTATTTTATTTTTTCGTAATTTGGAAAATTATATCTTAATTTTTATTGATAATCTATTTTAAAAAAATAAGCTTCGGTGATATGCCTAATAGCCGTAATATATTATTTTTACAAATCTTTTTGAAGTATATTACTGAGCTAAGCGTTGGAAATACCTTGCTGGGCTTCCGTTAATTAAATGGCCGTATCTTATTGAACTCTGGCTTTGTACTAAAGCTTCCTAAACCTTTTCCAGAACCTTTTTGGAACCATTTTGAACGTAACCTGATTCTGCACTAAAATTTCCCACATCTTCTTTGGAATTTTCGGAACTTTTTCCGGAACCTCGTTGAACTTGTCCCGATACCGTAGCTATTCTGGGCTGAAGATCCTATTAGCTTACATTGTTGGGGAAATATATTGTGCAAGAATTTTTATAAAAGAAATTGTAGTAATAATATTTTAGAAAAATTATAAAATATATATATTAATTAATTATTTTTTGAAAAAATTACATAAATTAATGAAATAAAAATAATGTATATATATATATAT
>CAMXCT020001777.1:0-100000 GCA_947184155.2 Cladocopium goreaui
TTGGGATGCTGCGAGTCCACGATCATGTTCCTCCTGAGCTTAGGAATAGCAAGGTGTCTCGTATGAGTATTGAAGGAATTGATCCAAATTTTAGGGAGCCGATTGAAAGACTTTTATGTACATTTCCGGTCCTAAAAATGGGACCGTCTGGCGGTCTCATTTTTGGGACCGTAATTGTGACCACCCTTTTGTTTTCATTTCCTACCACTTTGGCGGACCCATTTTTGGGACCGCCTGGCGGTCCCATTTTTGGGACCATCTTTGACCCCAATTTTGCAGGCCGTGGCTTTTTTCCGTTGGATGAATGCAGCTGTGGCCGATGCGCCTTCAGGGCGGCAGCCTTTGCTCATCAACATGGACGAGACCTCGCTGGCATATCCCTTCTGTGGACTGCGTGGGACGGTATTGAAATTGCAGATTGATTCCCGGGAGCAGCCTTCTGATGCAGCTTCCTTGTCCGAGATTCGCGGACATGTGTCATACCTGGCATCGGTAGCAAGTGATCCAGAAGTGCAAGCACTTCTGCCTCAAGTTCTTCTCGGAAACGAGCACCGCTTCACCAAAACTTTGCTTCGCAGTGTTGAAAAGATTTGCCCTCCACAGGTGCACCTGTGGCGACAAAAGTCTGCCTGGAATTCCCATGCCACAATGCGGCGATACATTTGTTTGTTAGCCAAGACGTTGGGGAGTTTGGTCCACGAGCGATATGTCATTCTCATTGTAGACACGGCAAAAAAGCACACATACACCAATCAATTTACAAATTGGCTCGGCAGCGCGGGCTGCGTTTGGTTTTTGTCCCTGCTCGGATGACGCGGTGGTTGCAGCCTTGTGACACACACGTGTTTGGTCCTTTCAAGACTGCTTTGATGGAAAATTGGAAACGCAGCAAGTCTGAAGCGACGGAGGGTGTTGTGGATGCGCAGAGGTGGCTGCAAGTGATTTTCAAAACCATAGACCAAGTCTTGCCTGGTGATTGGAGCAAAGCCTTCCATCGAGATGGGATCTTGAACCAGCAAGCAGACCTGTCGGACAAGATTCGGGCAAGTTTGGGTTGGAAGTTCGTGCCTGTGGTGCCTACTACGCCCCCAACATTGGAAGAAGCCAAGATCATTTTTCCAAATCGGATGCGTCTGAACTTCATGTCTTACATTCATTGGGGCCCGCCTGAGAAACCGCTGCCTGCTGCCCCAGATGCCTCTTCATCTTGTGGTCCAGCTCCCAAGCGGCGAAAGTTTCCTCCAACATTTCGCGGCAGACCAGTACTCACGTTGGACTAAGCAACTAGGGAGGCCCACTGGAGCGAAGCCACTTTGCAGCTCAGTTTGCGGTCCCAGAAATAGAACCGGCTAAAACAAGTTTGTTTGCAAAAAGATCGTGCGGCAGTCTTGTAGTTCACGGGGCGCTGATGCATGTCCACACGCATGTCGTTTAGAGTTCGTCAGGTGGAGAGTTGAGTAGGTGAAGCCAGGCAGGTAGGTAGTCATCGCATTCAGCCTGGCATCACCCAGTGATCCATGCCCCCCCCATGCCAGTTCACCTTGAGTGGGCATCCTATCCTTGGAAATCTGTGTTGGGGTGATTTTGGGGACGACTGTAGTCTGTTATGTGTGAGGCCGTGCTGTGTGAACAGCTCCAAGATTTGAAGCACAAGCATGAAGCTGCGAAGAAAGCAGCCCGCGAAGCCAAGAAGATGGAAAAGAATGCCCTCCGCAAACGGACCCGTCTAATCAAGGTGCCTCTCTGCCTCTGCGTGAGTGCTGGGCGGACTTTCACGTGCAGGACGCTGTGTGTCCTCATGTTCATGAATGGCAGGCTGCCAAAGGGTTGTCAAAGGCAGATCTGCAACTCCTCCTAGATGCAACGAGCAAGGAAGTTGAGGAGGCCGGGTGGCCTTCTTTTGATTGTGTAAGATCATTCCCAGCGTCTCCTCCATTTTCGTTTTCATGCTTTCGCTTTCCATCCAAGGCAAAGGAAGTGGAGGGGCCGGCCTCCGAGGCTAAGTGAGAGCAACTGTATGTGTGTAAAGAGCATTTTTCGCCCTTCCTCCATTTTTCGAGCTGGCAAGCAGACGCATGTTCTGCCGATTGTAACTCGAGGCCAATCTGCTGGGAAAAAGAGCTGTCATTTTGCAGCTTCTTTGTAAGATGAGCAATGTCGCTCACAGTTTCGGACAGAAATTGCTCTAGTGACTTAATCTCTACAATGCTGCAAATTTTGTCACTGTTTCTGGACGGTGTGTAATGTATAGCGACTACTTGTAGTTTTGTTGCTCAAAACATACGCGTGGTTTTGCGTGGGGCCATGTTCACGCAGAAGCGCGGGAATTTGTGTGCAGCACATAAGCAACCAGAAACATTTGCACTCGTTGGGTAGTGAATCGTTGGGTGTAGGCGCGCTCCCTACAAGGGGATACGCAGGTGGTAGGTGTGACTTGGAATTGTCATAGGTGGAGGTTTGTGGGTCGTAGGTGCGCTCCCTATACAAGGAGATTTGCAGGTCGCAGGTGTGATCTGGAAGGGTCGTAGGTGGAGGTTTGAGGGTCGTAGGCGGGCTTGCAGGGTTGCAGGTGGGGTGTACCTTACACACCGTGGTGGTGGTACCCCTTAAACACTGGTGTGGTTCACCTAATTAAACACCGGGGGTGTGGTACACCTTAAACACCGGTGTGGTTCACCTTAAACACCAGGGGTGTGGTACACCTTAAACACCGGTGTGGTTCACCTTAAACACCGTGGTGGTGGTACACCTTAAACACTGGTGTGGTTCACCTTAAACACCCGGGGTGTGGTACACCTTAAACACCGGTGTGGTTCACCTTAAACACCAGGGTGTGGTACACCTTAAACACCGGTGTGGTTCACCTTAAACACCAGGGGTGTGGTACACCTTAAACACCGGTGTGGTTCACCTTAAACACCAGGGGTGTGGTACCCCTTAAACACCGGTGTGGTTCACCTTAAACACCAGGGGTGTGGTACACCTTAAACACCGGTGTGAACGGGTTGGCTTTCAAAAACCATTGGTGGGTGAGGTGGGTGGGAAGAGTTCCATACGCACCGTTTTACCCGCGCGTCGGTACACTAACGGGTTAATAACGGCATGGAGTCATACTTCCTTGGAATAGTTGCAGGACGTACGGATACGTTACGCTTGCGCTGGGAGTTCTAGACTCCAACTATCTTCGGCGTGCAACTCGTTGCTTGTGCGGTGACCGACTTTATGTACCTCCAAGCATTTTCGCGTTGCGTGCGTTCGCGCCCTTTGCAAACCAAACATCTCCAAACAAGTTGGGTTTCGTTATTCTTTTGTGCTTTGATGTCAAGTCAAGCGTTTTGTAGCTTCAGTGTGACTTTTGCTGCTTTGTGTTTTCATACTGTTGGTGTAACAATGCAACAACGTTTCATTCCATTGCCTCGCGGTGGGTCTTAATTCCTTGTTCCTTCAAAGAAGATAGGTTGTGATTTGAACAAGCTCAGTTCTGTTTTGCAAGCCTTTCACAACCAGACTTGGCAATTGTGGGGTTGTGCAGTAGCCGTTTGTACCACCATGACGTGCATTTGGGTTTGCAGTTGTTTCTTGCTTTTTTGGGTTGCCGATGTCGTGACCTGTTCTTGTCAATGTAGCACCTGTTCCATTGGAGCCCCAGTGATGTCGACATTTATTATTTGGACAAACCACATTCCGAGACTGTCTTTTTCTGTTCTCTTTATATATGGAAGCTTCTCGAACCTTGATGAGCATTCATGCGCGGACATGTAAAAACATGTGCAATGTGAGTGCTCTTAGTGGCTGCAGCCGTTTCTCTAGTCACCACAGCACAAGTGACCATTTGTTGTTGGAGTGCGCCGTGCGGACCCCAAAGCAGCTAGTCACATGTGAGAGAGACCATGAGACTGGATGGACTAGGACAGTTGTCGGATTTGTCAGACAGTAGGTTGCATTATAGGAGCCATTCGTGTCAGGAACGATCGTTGTTGCCCCACATTGCAAGTAGTTTCGCAGAGCTAAAGCTAGGACACACGGTTGTGGCCAATTTTTTTCCCCATGGTTCCGGTGTCGCCAAGGTCGCACTTCTGCTGGAAGCTGTTGTCTCCGGAGCAGTGACTTCCAGGCAAGAATGGGCGGGCTGATAGTCGGGCTTGAGTCTTTTGTCTGTACCCCTTTCCCCCCTAGACTCCTAACGTTTGTGAACTCTGAAGCATGTACACCGACAATTCCGTACATCTCCCTAATCAATAATAGTATTAATTTAAAACGGGATGGAGTAGGCAATTAGATTGCAGAAAGCGTCTGGAAATATCAATTTTCTTGTTCGTCTTACTCCGACCTGTTGCCTGAAATGTCTTTCTGCCTATAGGATCTAGGGGCATCACTTTGCCGGGAGTAGCGGAGTAGGCGGAGTAGCAGCTGGACATCATGGCAATTAGACTGCAGAAAGCGTCTGGAAATCTCAATTTTTTTCTTCGTCTTACTCCGACCTGTTGCCTGAAATGTCTTTCTGCCTATAGGATCTAGGGGCATCACTTTGCCGGGAGTAGCGGAGTAGGCGGAGTAGCAGCTGGACATCATGGCAATTAGACTGCAGAAAGCGTCTGGAAATCTCAATTTTCTTGTTCGTCTTACTCCGACCTGTTGCCTGAAATGTCTTTCTGCCTATAGGATCTAGGGGCATCACTTTGCCGGGAGTAGCGGAGTAGGCGGAGTAGCAGCTGGACATCATGGCAATTAGACTGCAGAAAGCGTCTGGAAATCAAACATGTTATCAGCGATTCTGTTCGCATGGAAGAAGTCTGGGGTTTGTGATACGCTGCTTTGTTGTGGCGTGCTTGCAGGTGATGCCGCCCAAAGCAAAGACAAAGGCAGCTGGCAAGCAGAATGCGCTGCAGGCTGAGGGCTGGTGTTGCTCTGGTGGTTCTGGGGCTAATGTGGGGGGTCCTGTTTTTGGTACCGTTTGCTGCTCCTTGGATTGGCTTCGGAGTTTTGGACCTCCCCTGTAGCTTATCAGCTGCGCTCAAGATCTCGCTGCGCTCAAGATCTCGTCCTCAGAGGGATCTTCGGCTGCTTCAGGTATGGGTGGACACCATGAGATGGTAGGGTCTTCTGGATCACTTTCTCCATCGGTAGAGGCGGCTTCTTCATCCGAGGATGGGTCACTCACTGTGTCTCTTGCACCCTCCGGGCTTGCAAATTTCATAGTGCCTGGATCAAATTGGCGATCTAGTGTGGCCAAAAGCTCAGGTTGCAACCGATGGGCATCAAAGTAATGGATACCAGGGATTACCACAAGTTGTCGATCCTGTATACCAGCATGAAAGAAAACCTTGTGACCTCTTGTCGATGAACGAGGGCCGGGGACCCATTGTAAGCTGCACACAGCCAGAGGGGAGATCTGTAACCATCCGCGGCGTAACCATACAGGTACTCACGATCAATTGAGCAGGGGAAAAATCCGCTGGTCGTCAGCACATGGTCACGTGTGCGGGACTCTAGCGCTGCGAGGACATTAGGGGGAAGCCGTAGCCTGTCTCTGCGTGCCACTACCAGCCGATATCGTCTCCACGCTCGTGTGCCATTGGTGGTCACTATCATGGCAATAGCAAGGGGCGGTTTATCTTGGGGAGTAAAGGGCACCGATAATCCCCAGTCCAGTATGGCACATCTGTCGCTGCAGTTGAGGATGTGGTTGCCTTCTGTACCGACCTGAAGAATTGTTATCGTAACTTGCAACAGGGAGCGACCTCGCAGCTGCTTGTCTTATGCAACCGTACGGCTGTACATAATCTGCTACTCCAACATGGCTTTCAGACCGAGTGGTATGGCGGGCTGCGAGTTTCCACCACCTCCTCTGCTGCAGGAGCGACAGCTCGCATTGCTGTCATTGTTCAAACAGGGGTGGGCTTTCTTAGGGGAGGACGGAGAGATTCAACAGCAGACGAGCGCGAGGACTGCTATGGAAGGGCAACTGTAGCGCTGACAAGAGCCATTGACCATACCTATATTGTCTCGCCTCTTGACATGGCAGGCATGATTGGAATGGCCCAGACAATTGGGGTTTACCATTACGGATACTTCACGTTGAAAGCCCGTGACATTCAGTGCCATGGCCCTACACACTATCCCAGACCTAAGATCCTTAGAGGCTTTCCACAGTACTGTGCGGAAGCCTCCAATGGCTACAGTGGACTCATGTGGCACGAAATGGCCAATGTGGATATGGTTGGACTCATGGAGGACTAACTCCGGATATCGAACTGCAACAATGGCTTGGTAGGTCAGCATGGAAACTCGTGAGCTGTTAGGGAGAATGATGTCCCATCGATGAGAACCACAGAGTCCAGCTGCTTCAAGGGTCGTGGTGCACGCAGGTACCCCAAACTCCTCTGGTGCTGTGGCAATTAGCAAGACTGCAAGCACCGCTGCAATGAGGCTGCTGTGTGCATCCAGCTGGCACGAAATTCGGCAGTGGAACACCCGCCTTAGGCGACAGGCAGCTCGTAATCTTGCGGAGTGATGTCCATGGGCCACTGTGCGGCTTGTTTGCAAGCCTCAGCAGACTGAAGAGCTCCGACTCCGGATCTTGGCTCGCATCGGGCCACAGCTGAGCTACGAGGGCTGCCATTCGTGCTGGTGGAAAATAGTCGCCGGACTTATCAAGTGCTCGAAGCCCCAACGGCCGTTGCAACAGTTTACGTCGATAGACAGCCGTTGCTCGGCCTTTGGATAGCTCTCCTGGAGTTTGCCTGTGGTCTCCAATGAAGACAGTCAGCATTGGCTGTTGTATGGCAGCAAGAGCTGCAATCTCATGGTAGTTGCCATACTGTTGACTTTCGTCCATGAAGGTAAGCCAGGTGCGAGAAATCCAATGGCCAAAAGTGGAGTAGCGCATCGCCATTTCCGCCGTAGCTGAGCCACCTGTTGCGATGAGTATATTCTTATGTGCTGTGATTCTATTACGGTCACTACATCGGACGTCAATTTTGGAGGCGTATGCCTCTCCTTTGCCCTCCTCCATGCGTCCAATTAGCCTGCCGAAGTTCTTGATTGTGGGGGGTGTGAAAATTTGACATCTGTGGTGAGATGAATCCATTGGTCTTTTCTGCATTGGAAGAAGTGAATTTGATTTTCATCTTGATGATGAGCTCAACCGTGATGGTTGACATCGTATTTGCACGTTTCATGTTTTGCACGTTTTATTGGAGATGACGAAACTCAACAACGATATATTTTTCGTCTTCTTTGAGTACTTTGATTGCACACGGAGAACATTGTGAGGATTTGAATTTGTATAGTGACATGGAAAATCAAACCATTTTCCATATGTTTTGCTTTAGTTTTGCCGGCAGAATGATTGCAGAATCATCGCAGAAGTGCACGAAGGAATCGTGAGAAGATCGTAGAATTCATTCTGTGACTTCGGAAGAAGGAACTTTGTTTGACATTGATTGGAGAAGAGTAGTGTGTTTTGTCTCTCAATGATGATAGCGAGAGCAACGTTCTGAAAGGCATTCAGGACTGGAGTTGCTAACAGATCTGAGGGAGACATCATGAATCATGTTTTGGTGCTTGAAATGTTTCAACGTTTTTCAAACACTCAAACTTATTTAAACAAACAAACCATGTCTTGATGTAAAGACTTTTTGTGAGGACATGTGTTTTTGATCGCTTTTGTGAAAGTTAGCAGAAAGATGCTGACTGGCGACTCCGCATCATTTTGTGTCAAGGCGTGACACACCAACAAGAACCATAGCGACATGAGCAAGACATTTCTTGTTTCTGTGCTTGTGTGTAAAAGTGGCTGGGCTCTGGGAGTGGTTGACTTGGTAGCGTGGACGGTTCTAGTGAGTTAAGGACGACGTCCTGGACGCTGACCCAAGGGTTTCGAAGGTTGCGTACCTTCCGCATGGTAGCGGAGCTGCCTGCTTGCTGTGCGTAAGTAGGAATGGATTCAGGTAGTGTGTCAAGGTGTGCAAGGTTGTCCTAGTCCTGGTATGGCTGAAAGAGGTGAAGGAAGTGGTACCGGAAATGGTGGTTGTAACCGTAGTGACGGATTGCCGCCAGTGCCAAGAACGCCTAGTCAGCAAGGTAGTGGATCTGGGATGGATGGACAGACACCTGAAGTAAGTAACATGCCCCAGCAGCAGCCACAGCAGCAACAAGCAAATGTGTCACAGAACGTACAGGGATTTGCGAGCACGACAAACCTGGATGCAGGTGGTCAGGTAGGTCCGGTGCAGGGATGTCAGCAAGGAAGTATCCCCGGAATGCAGGGACTGGGACCAGCATGGTTTGGTGCGCAATGGATTCCCCAACAACAAACGTTTATGCAACAGAATTCGCAAGCGCGTGTGCCAAGTTATGGTTGTGCGAGTATGCCTGGTGGACCAAGGTCTGGAGATTTTCCAAACTTAGGAGTGAACCCAATGAGTTGCCAAGGAAACATGCCGAGTGGCCCGGTTGGAGCGAGCTTGGGAGGCTTGACGCCTCAGGCGGCGCAGATCCAAGAGGTCATGGCCATGTTAGGTAGCATGAGTGAGGGACAGCTACAGACAGTGCAGCAGCATATGCAAGATCGTTTTGTAACTATGCAACAGAGAAGAGGGGTTCCAGAAGTGTTTGGTGATGGTCTTGGTAGGGCAGCTGATTCGTCGTTTGTGACTCCGCAGCCATTTGATGTTTTGCCTGGTTTTGGTGTTCAACAATCAAATCATGGAAATTCACAGCAATTGGATGTCTTCGCCAAAAGCGAAAAATGGTTGACACCGGCACCAACACCAGTAGGAACTTGGAAGACAAGAGAAGAAGAGGTGTTAGGTTGGGCTGGCTATTTGGATGAGTTGTCATCCTGGGCAGCTGGTGGAAGTTTAGAGTTTTCTGTAGAAATCCAGCATAGTAGCCGTTGGCCCGGTCCCATCAGATGGAGTGCGCTCAGTGGAGCACAACAGGCAAGGTCTCGAAGGCTTATGTCCATCTTAAAAGCTGCGTTTCACGACAACCCCAGGTGTGTGGCGTTGGTGAACGCTTTCAGTGAGGGTGTGGCATTACATGGAGTAGGATCTAGTGACAGAGTGACAGTAGCAGTAAACCAACAAGCAAATGGGTTTGAACTGCTTAGGCAACTTACTCTTGAATTTTCTCTGAGGTCAAGATCCGAAGCGCTCTCACTAAGGACGCAGATTGCAGGGAAGTCCTTTGTCCTGGCGGCGACGCAGACATCGCCGAGTTCCTTGGTTAGTGATACTATCAGAAGAATTGACTATGAAGCTGCAAGGTTCTCAAGGTTGCTAGGAACTCTCCCTATGCAGGTGGACACCACAGGACTGAAGCTGGCAGATTCTGACATGCTAGTTGTTCTGTTGAAAAGTTTGCCTGAGACGGTGAAGAATTATGTTCTCCATCACAGCGGCGCAGACAATTACGAGTCCTACAGGAACGCTGCGATGCGTTGGGAAGAGCAACAACGCCTGTTTAGCGATTTTGGGACAGTAGGCCCCAGCAAGAGATTGAGTTCCCTGGAGGGGAGTGTAGAACATCATTCTCTTGATGCCGAACTCGTAGATGCAGTGGAAGGCAGGTGTGGAAAGTGTGGCAGTCGGAAACACACTGCCTCAGGTTGTACCGCAGACATGAGCAAGATTCGGTGTTTTAGATGCGGTAACATGGGACACATCAGCTTCAACTGCCCTGAAAGCAAAGAAGGTAAAGGTTCCAAAGGAAAGGGTGCTACATTTAGGAGCAAAGGCAGTAGCAAAGGAAAAGGAAAGAAAGGCAAGTTGAATGAAGTTTCAGAGGATTGGACCGACTGGACTGCAGAGAGTTGGGACGATGATGACTATTGGTGGCATGACCAATGGCCGGAGAGCTGTGATGGTCAATGGGGAGTTTCGCAGACATGGTGGGACGATGGTTCTGGATGGTATTGCGACGGGTATGGGTATACCTGCAATGGCAACAGGGACCAGTCCAAAGTGCGGAACCGAGTGCAAGTCACGACAATAGGTCTGATGTCCAAAAGACTGGCAGTGTCGGCAGCATGATCATTAATCCTTTGTTGTTTGACATGACATGTGAAACCACTGGAGGTCTTAGGTTTGTGCATGAGCATGAGGTTGCTGACATGGAAACCGAGAATAGGCTTGTGGTTGATTGCAAAGACTTTGAAAGTGAGTTGGCTGACACGGGTTGTGTGCTGGCAAAGAGTTGCGACAGCTGTACTCGTGAGTCAAAAGAAAGTGAACTGGCTGACACGGGTTGTGTGCTGGCAGAGAGCTGCGACAGCTGTACTCGTGAGTCAGAAAAAGGAAATGAACTGGCTGACATGGGTTGTGTGCTGGCAGAGAGCTGCGACAGCTGTACTCATGAGTCAGAAGAGAAAGATGAACTGGCTGACACAGGTTGTGTGCTGGCAAGAGGTTGCGACAGCTGTACTTGTGAGTCAGAAGTAGTGAGAAGTGAACTGGCTGACATGGGTTGTGTGCTGGCAAAAGGTTGCGACAGCTGTACTCATGAGTCAGAGGAAGTTGAAGCGGCTGACATGGGTTGTGTGCTGGCAAGAGGTTGCGACAGCTGTACTCATGAGCCATGGTTTTGTGGTTTGAAGTGTGGAGATGAAGTTGGACTTGGTGACAGTTCCAACTTAGAAACATGTTTTGTTAATGACCCCAGCCGAGACTTGTGTGCCACTGTACCGATGAAAGTCGTTTTGGTGCGTGCACATGATTGGTTTGATGACCACAGTGAGGTTTCAGTTGAACAGCAGATTGAACCTTACTTGAAGTTTTTGCGACCTTTGCTTTCACAGGTCGCTGACAACACCGATGCTTCTTGGTGGCTTCTTGACTCTGGTGCATCCACAAGTGTTTTGGCTGAATCGAACTTGTCAGCCTTCAGGTCAGTGCTGCAGGACAGTGAGGGATTAGGTAGTTACAAAGCTGCCAATGGATCCTCAGTCAACATGTCAGGCACTGCTGAGATTGGAGTTCAGATGCACATGTCAGGCACATCAGGTGATGATTGGTGTTGGAAGAAAGCACGTTTGAATGTTTTGGTGGGTTCCATCCGGCACAACATTTTGTCAATTACTTCATTGGCAGATTCGGGATGGAGATTCACACAAGGTCCAAAAGGTTTTGATTTGTTCCATGAGAAGCTCGGAATGCATTGTCTTGATGTTGCTTATTTTGCCAATTGTCCTTGGGTTCGTTTGTATCCCGATGTTGGTAGTAGTAGTGCATACAGGTCTGACTTGACTGTGAGTAATACTCATGACTTTTCTGTCGCAGCTGTGTCTGGAGGAGACGACAATGAACTGGCACGTCACCGGAGACAGGGACATATTCCATTCAATCCGAACTGTTTGGAGTGTGCCAAAGGTCGTTCTGTTTTTCAGCACAGAAGAGACAAAGGTGACAGGAAAGAGGTTTCGATTCAGGCCGATTTTGCATTCCTCAAAACATCAGGAGAGATCGTCACAGACGAACTCCCAGGTTCGGTGAAGATCCTTGTGTTAACCGAGATGATGTCGAGGTGCATTGGCTATGTGGTGGTTGGAGAAGATGTCGAAGCAGCCAGGAGACAGATTGTTGTATGGCTCCAACATTTTGGGTTGACTTCGAAGGCAGTCTCCATTGACGTCCACACCGATAGCGAGAGGGCAGTGGGAGAGATCATTGGATCCTCTACTGGCCGATATACGTTCGCTATTCGGAGAGCCGCGCCACAACAACATCGATCGATTGGGTCGGCTGAGCGAGCAGTGAGGGAATTAAAGGAATCCTTTTCTGTACTAAGGGCTGATCTGAATGCGCAAGGGTTGGATGTCACGTTTTCACATGAGAATTTGGTTGACGTTTTGACGTATTTGGCTTTGTGCAACAACCATTTTTCAACATCGAGAGGTTCAGACAGAAGTCCATTGGAAATGGTGTCAGGAAGGAAGTTATCCAAACCAGTTTCGACTTTGTTTGGTGCTCAGGTTTTGGCAGAGATTCCTGATTCAATTCGGCAGCATTCACCACTTTCAACAAGGAATGTTGAGTGTACTTTCATTCACATGGGATTGGAACGAGGTCCAGTTGTGCAGGGTCTCATTCGGGTGGATGGCAAAGCTGAGTTGATGCGTTTTGTAGCTAGGAACATAAGGGCTATTTCACCTTTGGGATTTGAATTCGGGACAGGGTGTTTTGACACAGTTTGACACTGGGACTGTAGGTAGTAGACCCCAAATTGTGAATGACAGTGGGACTGCACCAGCTGATATGAGTCAGCTATCTCCTGAAGAGTTGCGAAAGTTGAAAGGACAGAGTTTGCCGGCACCTTCACAGCCCAAACTTGTCTTGCCAGAGTCCAGCAGTGTGAAGAAGAAATCTGGTGAGTTGCGTTTGGCGCCAGCAGTGCCGTTAGCAAGATCGAACGTTGTCGTGACTCCACAGGAAGTTCCAGCAGAGCCGTCTCGAGTTTCTATTACTCCATCTCCTACGTCACCAGCAGATACTGCAGATGTAGCTATTGGTAGTCCTGAGAGTTCTGAAAGAACTTCACCTGACGTATCACGTTTTGAACCGACTCGTCGATGTCCAGCATGTGAGAGTGGCATGGAAGCACCTGGTATTAGGCACAACAAGGAATGTAGGAAGCGTTTTGCTGAGTTTGAGGAACAACGGAGAAAGGAAAGACGTGTTGAACCTGCACTCTCTCAGGAGAGCCCTGTTGTTGTACCACAGGTTCAGGTGCCAGTAGAAGAGATCGATGATGAAGAATTGGTATCAGCACCTGAGTCCGCTCGGCGACAGCCGGAAACACAGGTTGAGTACACTAGAAGGTTTAAAAGAAAAGCGGAAACCGACCGAGAGCAGTTGGAAAGAGAGATCCGTGAAGATTCGGAAGAATTGCTTCAAACAAACATGGATTTTGATTGGTTTTGGGTTGGTAGTGGTGAGCCTGTGTTGGTTGCGAGTTTGAGTACACTTGAAGGTCCAGCGTCGTTTGCTCCGGCAACATCTCCAGAAATGTATTCTGGTTCTCTTGATTCTGTTTGTTTCAATCGAGGCAATGAGCATGATTTTGTGAAGATGCGTCTTGGAGGTCAGGATGTCTTGGTTTGGAAACCGGACAGTATCATTGATGATCAGAGTTTGCAAGAGCTTGATTTGGAACAAGGTTTCAAAGGTATGCAAGAGGAGGTTAGGAACTTGGAACACTGCAAGACTGGCCGCATCATCACCCAGTCAGAACTGGACGACATGAAGAAGGCTGTTCCAAACCTTCGTTTGATCCAGTCAAGGTGGGTTGCAGCTTACAAAAGCAGTGAGAGGGTTCGAACCAGGATTGTTGCGAAAGACTTCAATCGTGGCTCCTCAGCTAGATCCTTAGGATTTAGCAGTCCGACTCCTTCAATCGAGAGTGTCCATTTGGTACTTGCGATGGCAGCGACACGGAAGATGCTTTTGCGTGCATTGGACGTGAGTCATGCCTTCATGCATAGTCCATTGGGAACTGGTGTACATGTTGTCTTGAAGATGCCGTTGTCGATTAGCTTTCCATCAGGTGAAGCGACCTACTATTTGCTTGAAAAGGCATTGAACGGGTTACGTGATGCTTCACTGGCATGGTTGCAGCTTTTGACATTTACGGTTGAACATGTAGGCCTTTGGTCGGATTCGTTGGAACCATGTGTGTATGGTGGACAGATTGTGAAAGATGGTCATGAAATTGGGTTTTGTTTGTGTGTGGTGTATGTTGATGACATCTTGTTGTTGTCGACCACTAAGGAAGCCGAAGAACATGTGGTTGCAACTTTGTCGTCTGTAGTGCCTGTGAAGACAACTGGAGAGATCGGAGAAGAGGGAGGATCCCTGACCTTTATTGGTCGTGTCATCAAAAGAGAAAGAGATTCCTCTGAGATCACTCTGGGTGTCGATCCACATTATCTTGACTCTACGTTTCTGGATTATGGCGTTACCCGTGGGTCTGAGAATGTACCTGACATCTCAGGGCATCTTGAGAAAACACTCACGGATAGCAACTTTCAGAAACCTTTGTCAGATGAAGCATACTCACGCTTCAGAAAGGCGTTGGGAAAATTGCTTTGGTTGTCACAGGTGCGTCATGACTTGAAGACATGGATGTCTGTTCTTGGGACACAGCAAGCGAAACCGATGCACGGAACTGAACAAGCATTGAAAGCAGTTTTGAGATTCTTGTATGTTGACATGCATGCATGCTTGTGTCTACCGAGCAGAGATGAGACCATCATGAGTCAAGTTGACGATACTCAACTGAGATCAGTCCATCTTCACTCTTTCAGCGACGCTTCACATGCGCCGTACCGTTTCAACAACCGCAAAGGTGTTAGCGGTGGAGCTGTTTTCTTTGAGAGGTCTTTGGTAAGGTCTCTGAGCCGACAACAGCAAGCTTTGAGCTTGAGTTCATGTGAGGCAGAACTCTATGGTTTGCAATCAGTGTGTCAAGAAAGCGTTGCGTTTGGAAGACCGGTTCACCGTCTTCTGTTTGCACTTCATGAGATCGATGAGCCAGAAGAAGTTGTGATTTGGTTGGAGAGCGATTCAAGCTCTGCATTGCAACTTGTGAGGTCCATGGACGTGCCACGACGCTCACGACACATTGAAATAAGATTGCATTGGTTACGAGAGCAGATGAGAGAGGGTTTGTTGAAATTGAGACACAGGAGTGGTGTTGAAAATCCAGCAGATCTTTTCACTAAATGCTTGAGTGCCAAAGCTTTCTACAAACATCGCTATGCTCTTGGGATTGTGGTTCCAGATGGTTTGACAGCTGAGTTGGCAGAACTGCGTGAACTGAGTGTGTTGCAGCAAGTGTTGACTCAGGGTTCTTCAATTGCGATTGTGGAACTGTGTTGTTCGGAACATTCGAACTTGAGAAAGGTCTGTGAAGTTTCAAAGGTCCCATACATTGGTGTAGTTGCTAAGGTGCAGAGTTCTGGTACGTTGAGTCGTGTAGCTGTTTGCATTCGACAGTGGAAGAATTCGTCATGTCCACCTTGGGTGCATATTCATGCATCGACTCCTTGTGGAAGTGGAAGTCCGCTTCGCAATTTCAATCCGGACTCAGTCACTGAAAAGGACCAGGAATGGGATGAGATCATCAACGCGATTGGTGGTTACTTCAAACATGCAGACTCATGTTCGTTTGAGCTCCCAGAACGAAATACCATTTGGTCCCGACCTGAGACAGTGAGTCTTTTGCAGAGTTTTGACATGAGGCATGAGGCTTTGGTGAGGTTGTGCAAGACTGGATGCCAGAACAAGGATGGTATTCCGATTGGAAAGACATTGAAGTTTGTTTCCAATTCAGCCTGGTTTGCACTAAATCTTCATTCCAAACTTTCTACATGCACATGTCAGACACATGCAGAACTCTATCAAATCAACTATACTGAAACAGCGTTTTACAACCGAAAGTTAGCAAGATACATTTTGATTGCGGTCAAACATGCTTCGAAGAAGAGTTGAGTTTGCGTTTGAAAGGGGGCCCTGTGACAGAGAGAGAGACAGAAGTTGGATCCACGTTTCGTTTCATTCCGTTTCATTTCTGTTTGCACGTTGTTTTCAAACAAACGTTGCCAAAGACAAACAGGAGTTTTCACGATGTTTCATCTTGTGCAGAGTTTTGTTGCGCGATGCTGTAAGATGCAGTGTGTGTGTGTGCGCAGTGCAGAACAATCTGAAAGGCCACTGATCCTATCACACTTGTGATGGCGGTTCGACACTTCGTTTCACGTTCTAGGTTGATTGCTCCTAAGAGTTTAGCCACAGTCTAGTGCTTTTTCACTACCGGACGCGGTTTGGTTTGTAGCCATGGCCAAGTCTGGATGGACAGATGAGGATGAGAAAGCTTTGCTTGCTCTTCTTCAGAAAAAGTGGAACAGTGGAAATTCAGGGTCAGGCTATGCAGCCGGATCCAGTGTTTTGACTCCTTTGGAGAGTCAAGGAGCAATGACAGACGGAAGCAAGCGACTTCGTGAGGCTCTGGATGATGAGGAATTCGATTTGATTTCTTCGGCAGCTGAACCTTTGAATGCACAGTTGCCTGTGATGCCTATCCCAATCTTTCCTGGGATTGCCGACAAGGTCCTTGATCAGCTTACTGCTGATTTGGTGCCTGAAGGAATGAGTTTTCGAGATTGGAGCAGAACGAAGTTTGCGTTTGCCAATGAGGGCAAGACATACCGAGAGGTATATGTCGATGAAGAGATGGCCGGATATTGCAAATGGAGTATGAATCACCTGGGAAACAAGAGTACGAGTCCAATTGCGAAGGATTGGTATTCTTTTCTCTGCGCATGCAAGATTGTGGAGGACTCTGGAAAGGTTGGAAAGCCAAAGGGTTGCTTCACTGGAACTTCAGTGCAGAGGCAGTTGGGTGATTGAAAATATCTTCATTGGTGCAAAGGCAAAGAAAAGACTATGAGCTGGTTGTTCATTGGATGGTGGACACGGGACAATTCGTACTATATGTATTGACCTGTCGAGCTTGGGCTATATGTGCTGAAGCTTGGATGAGTTACAGCTATACATGGAATGGAGTTCATCTCAAAAGGGGGTGTGAAAATTTGACATCTGTGGTGAGATGAATCCATTGGTCTTTTCTGCATTGGAAGAAGTGAATTTGATTTTCATCTTGATGATGAGCTCAACCGTGATGGTTGACATCGTATTTGCACGTTTCATGTTTTGCACGTTTTATTGGAGATGACGAAACTCAACAACGATATATTTTTCGTCTTCTTTGAGTACTTTGATTGCACGGAGAACATTGTGAGGATTTGAATTTGTATAGTGACATGGAAAATCAAACCATTTTCCATATGTTTTGCTTTAGTTTTGCCGGCAGAATGATTGCAGAATCATCGCAGAAGTGCACGAAGGAATCGTGAGAAGATCGTAGAATTCATTTTGTGACTTCGGAAGAAGGAACTTTGTTTGACATTGATTGGAGAAGAGTAGTGTGTTTTGTCTCTCAATGATGATAGCGAGAGCAACGTTCTGAAAGGCATTCAGAACTGGAGTTGCTAACAGATCTGAGGGAGACATCATGAATCATGTTTTGGTGCTTGAAATGTTTCAACGTTTTTCAAACACTCAAACTTATTTAAACAAACAAACCATGTCTTGATGTAAAGACTTTTTGTGAGGACATGTGTTTTTGATCGCTTTTGTGAAAGTTAGCAGAAAGATGCTGACTGGCGACTCCGCATCATTTTGTGTCAAGGCGTGACACACCAACAAGAACCATAGCGACATGAGCAAGACATTTTCTTGTTTCTGTGCTTGTGTGTAAAAGTGGCTGGGCTCTGGGAGTGGTTGACTTGGTAGCGTGGACGGTTCTAGTGAGTTAAGGACGACGTCCTGGACGCTGACCCAAGGGTTTCGAAGGTTGCGTACCTTCCGCAGGGGGCGCAAGATCACTCACTTGATCCGCTAGTGCTTTGGCAGCTACATTCTCTTTAGTGTAGACGATTGCAACAAAGTCATTCAGTTCGCAGCTTAGGGCAATGAGCAGTACCGCAAGGGACCGCGTTTTGCCAGCACCAAAAACCCCTGCAATGCATAAGTCAGATCTTCCAGTCATAATGGCCAACAAGAGTGCAATTGAGACTGTCAGGACATGTCCATCACCGTGTGCTGCTAGAGGAAGGAGATGTTCACGATAGTATAACTGTCATGGGCCCCATCCATCGAGATCGCAGCTGGTGTCAAAAATCGGCTCAGAATTCTGACTAATGCATCAGTCAGTTGCGTTTTGCGCTCGCTAGCCATACGGCGAACAGGTATATGCGGCTGCACAATGCCCATTGCCAATGGTAGGCGCGACTGGTTAGCTTGTGCAAACACTAAGAGTTCATGGCGGCTGCGTGTGTCTCCCAGAAAGGCCAACTCTTCCCAGACAACGGCCATGGACGGGTGGTCTTCAATGGGTTTCAGCCAATCCTGTGCAGGATCAAAATAACTCATTGTTCTAAGATGCAGATCCAAAAGTCGCCCACAAAAGGTCCGAGCAATAGGCAGAGAGACAATAACCAGCTCCAGCATCTTTGGGGCAATGCGCTTGAGCGCTCTTTGAACAGGGTTTTTGCTAGTTCCGCTCGACATCACCTTCTCATGTACCAATGCTATGACACAACGCTGCTGATTGTCTGGCAACTGGAATATACCCAGTAGGGCTCTGCCTGCCATCACGTTCGCTTCCAGGTTGCCCAGGTTCCCAGCTTCACAGAGAGCACGCGGCGACAGCGCTGGAACATCGGAAGGTGCACTAAATAGCAGGAGTGGGGCACCATCAGTATGTAGGTGGATGACATGAAATCCGGCATACGCCTCATATTGATAGGTAACCTGTAACCGTGTTCCAGTCTGTCCTCGCTTCTTCTGCTGAGCAAGTTCTACACTGACCCAAGGCTGTAGATGTTGGAGCTGCCGTCCCGCATGATAGGCGTCTAATTGCGGAAGCACCATGTCCAGGAGGAAGATGAGGGTGCGCAGGGAAAAGCCTCGCAGAAATTCTGCCAGTAAGTTGCGGACTAGCAATCCTCCCTCATCATGAGACCCTCCCGGTGTGGGAATCATCGCAATCAGGGCCGCTTGCAGTTCAGCTTCCGTTTCAGGCTGGCCATCCCGGATATCCCTTCCGTCAATGGGCACTGTGTGCAGTTCAGTGTTCCCTTCACCAGCTGCTACTAACAGAGAACTTAAAGTTGTCTTGAGATGTTCAGGAAGGTCAAAGCTAACCCATGAAAGTACACGCAGCAGACCCTCGCAACGTACCCCATGTGGAATGACTTGAGGGGTAGTGATTTGTAGTCTTTGGACTTCATGAACCCCTTCGTCAAGATCAATGAAGAGCAAGTGGCCATAGGAGTGTTTAGCACGTCCACTCCATGTGGGGGGCCCTTCTATCAGGACAATCTGATAGTTGAATTCTGTCAGAGAGTCAGGTTTCCACACACAAAGCCGGTCCTCCAGGCAGTGCACCAGTGTGACTGTGCGTTCGCCTGTGGCAAGCCTCATCATCTCTGGTGGTGTCGCAATGGCAGCAACTTTGGTGAGGCCAGGGAACACTGCAAACGCACTCAGGATCTCATGGACAGCAAGGCCCGTATAGGACCCTGCCGAAAAACCGTGCACGTTGACATCCCTGAAACCGCTTGCTGCCGCTGTGGTGACTAACTGTGGAAAGCATGACTTCAGAAATTGATGTTTGCCTTGCGGATGGTAGCAACGAAAGATTTGCATAATTGCTGTTGTCCAGGTCGGGTGTGGTGGCCTGGCATGGGCTGGCCGGATATTCGCAGCCTCAATTAGGCGAATCGCTCGCGTGAGCAGCAGTTGTTGATCAGCGAACTGTCCAGGGAGAAAATCTCGCCAGGCTGTCCATCCTTCTGCCGTGGAGAGTAACTGATAGATCACATATTCATGCACAGTTTTGGTGAGGCCCAACTGGGTGATATGTTCTTCCCAGTCATCTGTCATCGCAAGCGATGGGCCATACACCTTGGTTTGCGCAAGATTTTGCAGAAAAATATCATATTCATGCTCGCCACTAAGTAGGCCACCCCCTAGTCCACTGCAATGCACTTCAAGGGGTCGGTCTTGCATCGGGGCGTCATCTTGCCAGACTTCAGCGAGGGAAAAGACCCAGGATGCCCACTCTGCAGAGCCTGTGAGGGCTACGGGCAGCGCATCTGCGGGTTGGCCCCCACTGTAGTGTTGTTTGGACACTTCCCCAATATCTATGGCCTGCTCATTGACGGTGACTTCCAAATTAGTCATCTCTCTGAAGGGTAGCGGAAGACCAAACGTGAGGGGAGCTGCCTGCTGCAGCGATGTACATGAAGGTTCAGATTGTTCCTTCCGGTGCCACAGTCCACACAGCAATGTGAGTTGAGCATGGGAGAGAGGAACAGGAGGCACTTTAGCATGCAGTCGCAGACCAACCACTGGAAGGAAATTGGGATGCAACCATTGGGGCTTCCATTCTTGTGTCCCAAATAGAGCCGCAGCCAGCGGCAACCAGCCAAATTGGGCCAGCTCAGCGAGACTGCTGGGCATTCTTTTCTTGGCAGTACTGCCAAACCCATGCAGAATCACAGGCCGCATGTAGTGTGGCTCAATTGTCATGGCTTGGTACATCTTGTCTCCCGGTAGTACTCGTACGCTGACTTCACCCGGCAGCAGGCTAAGGGTCGGAAGGGCTCCTTGCTCATAGGCAGGCCGAGCCCATTTGTGGAAGTTGGGTTGTCTACCTTGGTAGCCATCAAGGATTCTCCGTAGATGACCGTGGCGCGGCCAGACTCCAGAGGCTGGGACCGGAAGAGTGACTAATCCAGACCACTGGCCCAACACACTCCACGCATGGCACCAATCTGCAGTAACCCGGGTGGACGTGCCAAGCAGAGGAGAGCCAAGTAATCCACTAGCAACTGCTTGCTCAACGTCCGCAGGTGGATATGTAGTAGCAAGGTAGGCTTCGACATGTCTATGATAGGCACGAGTAATGTCGTGAGCTATTTCGTCAGGATCCGTGTCCGAGTCCTCCAAGGCTGTGACAGGTACAGGGCTCTCATGACCCGAAGCTAATACAATGACCAGACCCGCATTGATTTCAGTGAATGCCTCACTCACAAGGATGACTCCTTTGGGCCTACACGCACTGGCAGTTTCATCCACGTCTGATTTGTCCTTCCGGGTAGGTTTAGTTGACCCAGCCGGGGAAGAGTCAGTGCTGCTAGACGTCGCCCGCCGAGACATGCGGGGACTCGGGTCTGGTGACCCACCATAGTCAACTTCATCTGCCAGATCGGCACCATAGCTAAGCGGCGGAGCTCGTAGCGGGTCAGCTGTCCGGACAGCAATATGGTCAGCACTATGTGATCTGGACAGCTTCGATGGTGGGCCAGGTTGCTGCATATCCCTGCCCGTGTCCACAGAGCGCGCACGTTTGTGCGATGATGCAATGGGACTTGGCAGTTTGCTTTTGGCAACTTTGCTTGGCGTAGCTGGGAGGGTTGGATCAGTGCTCGCTAGCCAAAGTTCTCGTATCTCAAAGAGGGTCACAGGCACACAATCGCTGTCAATCAGTGCAAAGTTGATGGTCGGAAAGAGGAATACACAAGCATCAAGGATGTACGTCCCAGCCCATGTCGGGTTTACCTTGTGAAGACCCGTGTCAGCCGAAATGTGGACAAAGACAACTGTGGTGAGTTCACCATATGGACCGACATATCGTAGCCGTTCTTTCCACCAAGCAGCGACCATTGGCCAATGGCTGAGTCCAGGCACAGACTTGACTTTGTCTGATTGCAGATCCCGATTGTCCGTCACCAGATATACCGTGTGGTAGGGCAGAAACGCTGAGCTCTGACTAACCAACCATCGGTACAACTTGTGCCAATCCGGTCCAGGTAAGGCTTCGCTCCCGTCGACCGTGGCAATTTCATAGTCATGCCGATCCGGTGCAGCTGTCTTCTTATGGGGGTCTCCAAATCGCCAGTGCTGCTCAATCGATACATTCAGCCCGTATTCAGTCGAAATGCTCTTGTGCTGTTCGATTGCGTAGAGCAAGTCAAAGAAGCTGATATTTGGGTTCTTTTCATACCAAGACTTCGTAACCTGTTCTCTAGAGAGCAGAGACATCACTCTATGAATTCCTGGGCAACAGATTTGGCTGTAGAAAAGAAGAGCGGGGGAGGGAGGGAGGTGTTGAGAATCCTGACACGTCCTTGGTCAGAAGACTCAAGCGCACCAAATGGAAAAAACAACAGAAAAACCGACAGGGAGAAACAAAGAGAAAGACAAACAAAGCAGGCAACAGAAAGAAAGGGCCAACAGCACAACACACAACCAAACCAGACAAACGAAACAGAAAAGGGGGGGGGAGAAGGGGGGGCGAGTGTTGAAAAACCTGGCACGTCTTTGGCCAGGCAGTTCAAGCACCCAGAGCTAAAATTGAAAGATCAAATCAAATACCCAGGACACTAAGACTTAGGAGCAATGGCTAAACTAGGCAGCGCACACGTAGTGAGCGAAAGAGGTGAATGAGGGGGAGGAAGCAGGAAGAGGAAGCTGGAAGCCCTGACAGTCTTTAGTCAGAGAATCCAGGCACGAGAAAGAGAAAAGAAAAGAAAGGGGGAGGAGGGAAAGGGAGGTGCTGGTAACCCTGGCACGTCTTTGGCCAGAGAAACCAGGCGTCAGATGGAAGGGAGGGAGAAGCAGGATGAAGTGAAATGAGCAATGATGGATGCTATCGTTAAATGTGGTCCCTATGCACGAAAGATCAATATGTACTTTGTTGAATGGAGAAAAAGCGGTAGCAATACCCTTCACCCAATATCCGGGAAGTTGGCTGTTTCAATCCCTTAATGTGGTTAGGAGGAGCTGTATGTCCCTTTCCTGGAACTGAGCTAAGGGCAAGACTGGCTACGACTGTCTCTTGAGCCGATGGGATCGCAGGGAGCAGTATCTCTTTGTGACAGAGCACACAGTACTGGTGCATTGCAAACATCATGGTTCAAATGAGACAAAAATTCTTATGCGTACGTTCTTTCGTGTGTCTTAAGATAACAAGCAAGCCAGAGTTCCTTTTTGCTGATGCCCGCATCCTACTGGGAAAATGGTAATCTGGAGCACGCAATTAGTCAACTTGGTGTAGGAATGTTTCTTCCTGGTTGTGCTTAGGGGGTATCTGCAGCTCAGGGCGTAGTTGTACTGGTAAAGACAGGCCATCGAGTATTCTGCGCCATCTAAATGTGGTGAAATTAGTCTGTCGAGACTGTTGTTCGATTATGTGTTGATATTTCCACACTATTTGTTTGAGGATAGCGGTGGCCCTATCTGTCAGAGCAGTGAATTTGATTCGCACCTGAGAAAGTTGCTCACTTCTCACCACGTCGGAGGGGCTACTGGCACGCTGTAAAATGTCAATGACTGTGTCTTCAGTGCTCTGCAAAGCAGCAGCTTGTACTGCGTTGAAAACTTCTTTACGGGCAGGGTAACCATACCATTCCAGGGAGTGGCAAAGCACCGAGGCAATCGTAATCTCCTGCCACGGGTCCGCTTGTGCGTCTAGGAGCAGCTGGACATTAGTCCTGTGTCGATGGAGGACAGCAAGGAAAAGGGGTGGGAGCGCTCCTTTCACGGGTATCACCGAGGCACCAGCTTCAAGCAAAATTTGTACGTGCTGTGAGCTGCCCAACTCAACTGCTAACTCCAACATGGTGGTAGGTTTTGTTTTGGGCGGAATGATATTGGGGTCAGCATGGGCTTGTAGCAGTAGGTAAGTTAGTGTGGCTCCATGTCGAGGAAAACAGTGGCCAGCAGTAGGCTGGTAAGCGTATGGATCAGCAGAGTGGTCTCGAAGGATAGCAGAAGCTACTAATGTACTAATATGCCCTTCCTCCGTTGTCATGTCCATAAGGCCTACACCCTTACCAAGAAGATAGCTTACATCAATCACATCCTTGTGACAAATGGCAGTGAGAAGGTCTCGGTATTGCTGTGCTGACGGGACTTGTAACGACTGTACTATATAGCAGAACGTTGCCTCATTTGTATCTGTGTCGAACTGAACGGCCCTCAAAGGCAATTGGATTGCTGACGAGCTGGCTGCATACAGGACCACTTGGAAAGGTGAGTCTAACCTGAGCACCTTAGCCGTCTGTTTAATAATATCCCATCCGAGGGTTGTCCGTTCCACGACGTCCATCGTCAGGGTTGTTTCACCACGGATTCCATGGCAGACACGGAGTCGCATACTTACCCCTGGAAATAAGTAATCAGAGGCAACCCTGACAGTCCTTAGCCAGAGGGGCCTCGCACTTATATTTGCAACCACGAAATTCATAGATGCCTAGGCAGGATACAGAGGGGTGTATAAGGAACTGTAAAAGGACTAGTAACAAATCAGACCATCTAAATTTGAGCCGATATTGCTTAGCAGATCACACGAGAAGAGTTCGCAAGGGCTTGCAAGCAAATGCAACGAAAACATAGTAGCCAGTCAGAAGAAAACGGCATGTGCTGTATAGCATATCTAGGATCCCTTAGGTCTAAAGATCGATCTAGTTGGTATGCTTTTATTTGAGCTGAAAATTCTGCGGGCCTTCTATCGAGCAGCGTGGCAAGGGGTCACATGCAAGAAACTCTTCTACTCGACTGCCAGAAATCTGGTAGCAGAGATAGCAAATATCGCACTTACCATCTTTTTCTGTCCTGCATCCTCAGCGTGAGGAAAGAGCCACAGTCTTCGCTGCAGTTCCTTCGGACTGTAGACAGCATGCAGATGTCAAAGGTCTATGTCACTCAGGTTTGACTTCCCTCTGTAGCTGGATCTGTGCACGATTCTGTCGGAGCAGCGGAAACAGCTTGAACCAAATCTTCCTCTTTGGCCGTGGCTTGTTCATGCTCGATCTGCACCAAGTTGCCCACGACTTCTTCCATTTGGGTGGCTGCCTCCATTACGAAGGTTAATAGAGTGCGTGCATACGCCAGCTGTTTAGCGGCCCGGGCCCGGCCCTCTGTTGCAGGTCCTAGCGGCGGTACCTCACCATGCCGCCACATTGTGACTTTGCTTGTTGTATGAGTTGGCATGGAGGGTGATTGCGGCTCCGATCGACCAGCAAAGGTCGCATTGAGTTTCTGCAAGTCGCGTTCACTGTAATTCCCAGTCGGGTCGAGCTGTTGGGTACTTGTCTGTCCAGTGGGGTCTGTATACTTCCTCTTGCCATGCAAGTTCTCCTCTCTTCGCGGCATAGACTTTATGGCACTTTTGTGTTCAAAGCCAGTCTTGAAAGTTTCGTGAGCTGCTGAACTACAGCGGGATTCTCTGTTCAGGGCAATAATTTTGTCCATCACCTTGCCTGAGCTATTGGTCATTTCTGTAAAGGGCCAGCAGGGCGTGCGATTCGCCAGGATATTGTGTTCATGCATCCGGTCAACATAGAAATGATTCAATTTCTCATTGTGTCGATGGTTCGTGATGACAGCAAATCTTCTGGGACTGACCCAAATCCATAAATCCTCCTGAAAGGACTCTGTGGCATAGAAGGGCCAGATCTGCCGGCCTCCCATTTCCACAAAACAAAAATTGGTGTAGACGTCATCACTGGCTTCGGTATCTATATGACAAAAGTCATGTGACAGCTTGGCGGAACTGGACCCTGGATAGGCCCAGTCCACTGGGCTCTTCATGTCATCATTGAGAATAATGTTCCAACATTCGCCATTGATGTACATTCTATATTCGTAGAAGGACCATGCATGGAGCTGCTTGGCGTGCTCATAGCAGCCTTGCTGCCGATAGACCTGGATGCCGTCGTATTCCGCAAGGTAGGACTCTTTGTATTCAAGTCGCTGGTGTTCACTGTGAGCTTCAGTATCATTACTGCCACCAGCGGGGCCCGCTTGGTCAGGCCCAGTCAGTGGGCCTGCTTTTAGCGTGACCTTATCACCGATCCACTGCGCCATGACTGCCCACCAGGGTTTACAAGGGTATGGCAGAAGCAGGAACAACGTGCAGGAAAAGAGAGGAGAGGAAACAATCACAGACGAGTGAGAGGGACGGACCAGAAAGTAAACACGAGGGGCCAACAGTTACGGACAGCAGCAGAGGTGGCAATAGGGGGCAGCCAAAGAGAGGAGGAGACTACGGCAAAAGAGAGGGAAGGCAGGATAGAGAGAGGGTACTCCCCTGACACGTCTTTGGTCAGAGGAGTGGGAGCCCTGTACATGGGGCGATGGTTTGAGCCACAGGTATGCGATAGGGTATACTAAGAATGATGCCGTATCTCTCCCTGTCGACATGTACCAGATTCACGTGTACACATGAAGCATATGCTGAGCATGCACGCTGCCTTGGCGGAGACACGACTCTCTTTTTGCCAGAATTTTGAATTGGCAAGATCACACCTAAGGATGATAAGCATAGTCCTTGCTTCGCGTCACTTGATTCATCAAAAAACAGTTAAACAGTGAGTAAGTTCAGTGTAACTGTGTTGTACATAAGCTGTGGCGATGTACATTGTAGATGAATCCGTGAGGCCTATTCCTTCACGGAACAGCTGTTCAAGAAGCCCAGCATCAAGGCAATCTACCGTCTCTTCCTTGATCGAAAAAACGCAAGGAGTCCTATGCATGAGTCCATTGGATATGAGGAGATAGTCTTGAATTTGTTGCTCTTCGATTCGGATTACTGCGTGTGTAGCAGTATGTGCAATCCAAGTCTCCGCATCAGGCATTCGTAGGTGCAAAATTAGCAGTTCGATGTTGTCTCCTATCACTGCAGACGGAGGTCTTGCTTCGAGCGAGGTTGCTCCGATAACTCCATCCACAACGTCTAAGTGCTTCATTTCGTCACCATGGCAATTCCGTATGCGCTGTCTGACTAGGTCTCCGTGTCTAGCGTAATTGCTTGAAAACACCTAGTGATATCAACCAATAACTACAGAGTGGTATTGTTGGATGTGTGTTGTGACGTATCAACTCTTGAGCAAACGATGGCACGCGTAGGTAATGAGTGGCACATAAACCATGTTGTTGCACCGATCTGTTATGCGGCAATTCTAAAATCCACAGCAATTTCACTGTTTTGTTATAGGAGGACGACCTCCGGTGCACCCAACTCTCTGTCAGGACTTCGAGTGGCCGCAGTGGGCGGGTCCTGCACAAGAAGTCTAAATCTTATGTCGGGAGCCATCATTCTGGCTACTTCTACTAGGAGCGTGCTAGGTTGTAGTCTTTGCACAGTTAAATTTGTTCCAGCTGCTCTAGTGGTCCAGATGCGGAGGTTGGGTGTCAACCCTATCCGTAATAGGAGAAATGCCACTTCCACCACTGCATCAACCGTTTGCTGCATGGTCCTGCGGTCCAAGAAACCGCCCAAGGTCGCAGTGATGTGTATTGTCTGGATAATCAGCCGGAATGGTCGGGCATCGATTGGCACTGGTGCAAATCCCGCCTGATCGGTCATGCCTCCATCAGCAGCTGGAATTAAGTATAGGTGATTGACCCACACACCTCGTGTAGACGGGCGACTAAAACCTGCCACTTGGACTATGTCCTCGTATGATGCTGCTAGTGCTGTCAAAAGATGCTGTGTGATGCTCTGTCCATCCAATTCAACTTGTTGGAGGTCAGCTTCCAATGTGTTATAGATCAATTGCAGCCCATGTGCTTCTTCTGGAAAGAAGGTGACACATCCACTCTGCACCAGCCGTACTGTGCGCCTGAGGTCTCGCACAGCCACCATGAGTTCCTGTGCTGCTTCCAAGCTATATAAGATCATCTTTACTGGCATAGAGAAACGGTGTTCTTCACCGCGGAGTCGTACAAAGTCCATGGCAGTACGGGTAGAGAGAGTGGGGGCCCACTACATGAAGATTGCTATTTGCAAGTATAAGAGAGTGGCAATTAAAACGGTTATTAGTAATGTTGTGGTCAGTCAGTTGCAATCCCGACACGTCTTTGGTCGGAAAGACAACGTGACCGTCAAGGTTACCCTATTGAATGTCAGGCATGTTGGGAAGTGGGTCATATCGGCCATGTCTCTATGATGATTGTCTCGCTAGGGTATTTCAGTAAGTGTGATGGGGAAGGTTAATTTTTATCCCATTGTCGCTGAAACACGCTCACGTCATCTTTGTACACCTTTGAATTAGTGAAGAGCCCAGGGGCACCGTGCAATTTACCATTGTGTGCGAGTGAGCTAGATAACAAGTACAGACAAAAGACATGCAGGTTGGGGACCATCCTAAGCCCTTCGCAAAAATTCCATGAAATTGCCTGTATCAGACTGTCTTCTACCTTGCGGGTAGGTGGGCAGGGGATATTGCGTATGAGGCATGCTAGCTTAGGGGGAGAAAAACCTGTGAGCAGAAATAGCGGCATGTTCACACTGCAGTCAACGCCAGCAATGGCAAGATGAAGATGAATGTGCCCCTACTAGATGAGCATGTGGTTCAATTCCCGTAAAAGTTACTTGCAAGACATGCGAGAATCACCACCGGAAAAGCAGACCAATGAAAAACTCTTTTGATTAACTGTCGATCAGCTTCACCGGTCTTCTGCTAAATCATGTAGGCCTCATAGGTCATTGAAGATGGTTGCATAAGCTTCACTGAGGGCATACCAATTTTGCTGTAGTCGGTAAAGTGCTCGGTTGGCTTCTTGTACGAGGTCATTATGTTGCCTTTGCAGCACGTGGATGCCTTCACTGAGTTGGAAGATTCGATCCGCTTCATCTTCATGATTAGGAAAATGGCCTGCTATTGCATTTTGGCACTCTTGCGAGAGCCGAAAATCAAAGCACGGTCGATCATCTTCATGGACAGCACTGTTGATTCGTGATTGCTCACTCAGTGCGATTCCTTCGAGAGTTGGCTGCAGTGTTTCAATGCGATTGCCTAGTATATTGTAAGCATGCATAATTTCTGCAATAACAGCACATTGTTGAGCGTTTTTTGCAACAATTGCAAAACGTCTGGAGTTGGCCCAGCATGCATATCCATTGTGTCGCACCTCCGCTGCAAAGGGATAAAACCCTCCATAACCTGCAATATTCAACCAAGCCTGTAGGTAAACCTCGTCACACTCTCGAGGAATGACCTTATGGAATCCATGGGGCAATGAAGCTCCCATCACTACTGTCGTCTCATCAGGAAGCCATGATTCATCTTCAGCCCAGAGGATGTTCCATTTTTCGCCATTGAGCCATGTGCATGCTTCCATCAAGTTAAATACCCTGCATTCTATGTTAACATTGTGACATAGCCTATGGAGGGGATACTTGCCGCGATGTAGATTCGTCAACATATTTGGAGTGCTCTGAATGGTTTCAACGTTATACCCTTTCCAGTGGTAGTTCCTCAGAAAGGTCATGAGCGCGGTCGACATGGCTACGCGAGTGGAGCGCCTGCCAGGTGCAGTCCCGACACGTCTTTGGTCGGAAAAGCACCGTGGCTTGGCAGCTGTGGATAACCTGTACTATTTATGTTGGTGTCAGGCAACATTGTTAGCATCATTGGAGGTAGCACATCATTAAGTCAGGTGTATTGTCTGAAGTCTGTTTGAGCCGATAGACTACGTGTGCTAGGATGACGTTATGAACTTCGTTATCCTGTATTGGAGATCGAGTGGCTGCCGGCATGGAAGAGCTTGGTTATTACCTGTCACCAAAGCTGACAACACAAGTGAGCTTATTTTCTCAGTGGCTGAACAAAACTGCGCTATGCACGGCGTAAAAACATTGGGACTAGCCAGCCTCTCATATCTCAGCAAGTTGGGACAGGGAACTTGCAGGCACATTGTCATCTTGCTTCTCTTATAGTGCTAGCACTTCTCGGTCTTGCGTATACCCACTGCTATGGTGAGGGTGGGAAGCAGTTCTCTCTCACCGCTTGGTACCTTTGGGCTCCCGGTGCAGGGCCACGCCAAAAAGGCGAAATCCACGCAGAAGCATGGCCCCCCGCAAGCACCAGGCGCACCCTGGGGCGGTACCCTTTCCACACCACGAGTCCCAGGTCAACCAAGGAGAGTGGATCCACTCACCGAGTGACGTGGGAACCGAAACCATTCATTTCCACCAAGAATGTACAGCGTAAACCGTACACCCCGAATGGACGTGGAGACGGAACCCATTCATTTCACCCAAGATGATCACCACTCAATCCAAGGGACCAACTCATGATGCCCCCATAGGTTCCCGGACTCCAGCGATCACCGGAGAAGACGATCCAAGAAAGGAGTGGAAAGTCTTAGTCACCTTTTCAGTGACCCCAGTCCCTATGGAGCACAGCTCGGACCTTAGAGCCAAAAGCAAGGTCCTCACTGTGGCCAGACTGTACATTGAGCCCACTCTCCCCGAAGGTTGAGAGTGAACCGGTCGGTGACCCAGTCGTTAGCGATCCCATGTATCCCAGGGGGATACACCTGTCTTGCGACAGGACCCTAACACTGTTAGGGAGGAACCGACGGTCTTGTCCACCGCGAGCTTAGCTACCCAACGATGAATATTGACCGTTAGCCAACGGGTTGCCCCGTTGACCCCTCCTCGAGACAAGTCCCCAAGTCTCTAAGAGGTTCACCGACCTTGCCTGTTCCCCCGTGTCATCATTGGGTGTTGCTACCCTAGACACAAGGTAAGGTGAGACCCGTCGGTCCCGTACCACGTGTGTACCGATCGGTCCGGGAGAACCCCGAGATACCGCACGATCACCCAAGGATGTGCGCAAACACAAACGAGGGTGTGACATGAGGAGCAACCCAACATGTCAACACACGCCGACTAGGGGGTACCAAGGTACCGTGTTAATTCACGGTTCGTTAGGGACGGGGGCCTTCAGCAACTCCCCTGCGCTATAGAACTGTTTAACGTCCCCCCGGACCCTCTCGGGTCCACCTCCCCCTGTTCATGACATGGTATTGGGGACCCCATCCCCCTACCCATCATGCAGTTCTTCGTCTACACTTGAACTGATCTCAATGCCATCGGGATACACCACTGGGACCAACAGCTCGGTCTGAGCATATTCCATTTCACGTACGATGCGAGCTTTGTAGTCAGCTATCATGTGAAGTAAAGTGACTTGCGCTTGAATGCTCTCATCAAGCGTTTCTGGCATTGGTATGTCGACCCAGAGTACTTCTCTGGCCTGTTGCTTCGCCTTGAGCAAATGGTAGTGGGCGGACTGCAAATTATCCAGTAAGGTACAGCAAGCCGTATACTTGTTGATGACTCGTTTGATGTGTAAAAGTCGCTCGTCACAGCTTGATGCATCCGATGTTGCGCACGCCATGGCAGGTAACCCGACAACTAATCTGGTAGATCTCTTTCGACTCCAACAAACTCGCACAACTTATGTGGGGGAGAAGTGAAAGCTGATTGAACTCCGAGAATAAAAAAGACCATTACATGTTTGTGTGAGGGACCCCTGTCACGTCTTTGGACAGAAGTACCCTGAGCTATCTTAGAAATGGAAAGCGATAAATACTTCTCAAGGTCCATTAAATAATTAGGGAGGAGACTACAGCACAAGGATGATTATGGGAGAGAGTAGCCAAGATCCATGTGGTACATGAAAATTTCACAAGCTTGGTCATTTGCCTCCTAATGCTGCTACTGAGGAGCCAAAAAGTAAAGTATGCATGGAGTCCTCAACGTCAGTACTACTAATCAAGTGCGACGTTGGAGTGTGGCTCATGGACCTATGGAGAGCAAGCTTGAATACGACCAGGAGGCACGCTCAGACGAAAATGAAGGCAGAGAGATACGACAGGACGGAGAGTAAACAGAGTACCCTTCGAATCTCGCTACCCAGGATCGAAATCAAAAATGAGAGAAGTGGTACACAATTGGCAAGACACCTAGACAGTTGACCAGTCATTTTGCTCACTGCGCTACTGACTGTTGTATGGCACGAACACATTGTGCAGCAATAAGTCCGCTCATTCATCCAACTTTCGCTTCATAGAGCTTTGACTCTGTTGCCTACCGTGCTTCTCTTGCCGACGATTTGCCTCCCATCGTTGAAAGATTTTTGCTCGATCGATGGCAGTCAAGGATTTCCGGCCAATCTGTTCTTCACAAGCTGCTTGTTTTGGGACTGCGTGATTCCTTTCCTCGTTTGCCAGGAATAATATAGCTTCATCCAACGCTCCTAATGCCAATCTCAGTTGATTGACAGCTTTCTCCGTGTCCATGCCGGCTAGGCTTACCTTGTCAGTTGCCTTAGCCAGGCAATTTCGCAGCTGAGTGACATGATGGGATAACGGGTTCACTGAGCATGGCAATGGTTTCTGTCTAGGTCTCTCGGTCTCCGTGCTCATTGGCGGAGATACGGAGTACAGAATTAGCTACCTGTGAGCAATAAAATGGCTCATAAGTTACAGCAATATGCCTTGCCTTATGGCTGTTAGGCAGAGAAGGGTACTCCAGGAAAGGTGAAGGTTCTACAGCACTTGTCAAGTTCATTGGAACGAAGGGCTCTATACATCTGAAAAAACAGAAACAAACTAGATAAATGAAGTAACGACAAACCGAGTGTGTGATCCATTTGACTAAAGTACACAGGACGGGTACTTAGGTCGCTCTACGTCGTTTGGCCATGCGTTCCGTAAAGATAGCGTAGCCCGATGTTGGTGCTTGTGTGTTCCATCGGATGGGTCTCATCCCGAAAGGCTCACTCTCGATGTTTCTTTTCCGGTCGATTCGTGGGAGGGGGGGGGGTTCGCGGCCACGTTGACATCATCAAGGGTTTGTATAAGGGCTTGAGCATCTGCGGCGAGTTCACGTAAACTGAAAAGGGGGGGATCGCATGACTCTAGCTGTAACTGATGGAGCATTGCTCGCTCTGCTTCATAAATTAAGTGTGGAGAGATTTCTTTTGGGAGCCAGAGTCCGTCATGAAGCCAAATTGCTGATGTTACGTGACACCTTCTAGTTAGTTCCTTGTAGTAAGAGATCATAATGTGTTCTTCATACCATTCAAGAGTTCGAAAAGCAGCACCTCTGACATGATCAGAATATTGTGGCCTCCGTAAGGACAGGTGGTCGTTAACAAGCGCTTGTGTTGCTGATTCAATTTGAAAACTGAGATGATATAATGCTGGAGGACAGGTGATATGGTGGTCCCTTTCTAGTTTGGCACACGCTTCTCTCGCCCCTGCGTTCATTACAATTAGCGGATGTCGCTTGACAACAGCAAAACGCTGATTCAGCGGTACCAAACCTAGCAGATCAGTAAGTATCGCTCTCAGATCTACTATGTGCGGGAGGTGGCTGCTGCGAAGGAGGCGTCGCATGATTTCATAGAAAGCGCCGACCATGTCAACTTCCTGGTGCGTATTTCCAAATAGGAGTAATCTCACCTTTCGTGGCAGTCTTTGAGCACAGGGTCCCCTACCATACAGTCGGCCCAGACAGTCTGTTGCAGAAGCCGTATACTCTACTACTCGGGGCTTCGTGAGATTGACAGTGCCCGCTAAATAGGCCTCCACCTCTTTGAGATATTGCTGGTTTGCAGTTTGCACCATAAATTTATTTACCAATTCCATGCTTATATTCGGGACTTCGGTAAGTAATAGGATCGTAACACCTAACGTACAATGGCTCCAGATCGCATAGCCAGCTGAAAGGGCGCTTCAACCACGATTTCAGTAGGCTCGCTTACATGAGCTGGTAAGGCCTGTGCCGCTCGGCTAGCTACTCCAGCAAGATAATCTGCGAGTATATTGGCTTCTCTTGGGCGGTATACCCATTTTCCATGGTCAAAAAACCTAGATTGTTTCCGGCGGATTTGCTGTATAATAGGCTGTAGGTCTATCCTACGAAAACGTCCTGCGAAGGCTAGGTGCTTAATGATGGGGAGGATATCGCCTTGTAGATAGGCCTGGTCAACTGCGTAGCTTCTGTGTACCATTTCTTCACACAACAGGTCTGTTGCAAGGTTAGCTGACACTGCCTCAGCAAAAATGTTGTCTGGGCAGCTAGGTAGTGCAACAGCCCTCCACTTGAGCAACGTTAGTCCTTCTCGCTGTAGTTCTAGGAGAGCAGCGCCCGCTCCACCTGTTCCCTTGTCAGCATGACAGGACCCGTCAAATTGTACTAGCAGCGTAGTTTTGTCAGAATGAAGATAGCTGCTGAGCATTTCATTGGTGCCTATAGGCTGCAATGCTGTGAGACGGCAATGATAGTCACCGCACTCACACTGAAAAGTGGAGAGCGAGACATTAGGGGAGATTCCTGTTCCAGACTGGATAGTTTGCTGAATTAATTGTAGCGGCTCAGAGCCTAACGGGACAACAGCAATTATTTGATTGGTGTCTACTGTTTCACGCGTGATACATACCCGAGCTGGAGCAAGGGCACACGATATGTGGAGTGGGGGTTTGTCGCAGCACGAGAGTAGCGAATCATCGACAGAACAGTGGGCGGAAACTAACTGTGTCCTTACATGCTGCATACGAAGGTCCAGGGGTAGTTCTGTTTGTACTCTTTGTACGAGGTTATGTATCCAGGTGTCCATGGGGATAGGGGGAGCAGAGACTTGATGTTTCATTGCGCCTGATTCCCGTAGTAGCAACCTGAATTGATGAACTACTCGCGAGGCTATTGCTAAGTGCTTAACGCCCTTTCTTGACCCTTCGGCCAGCGACAGTATTGAATCATCTCCTGTCAGGCTTCGTAGTGCACTGATAGGTACGACACACCACCTCACCCAATGTCCTACCGTATTGTCTCCCTTTGCACAAGCAATGCACTTTTCCCAGTCTTCACTTGCTGCCAATTCTTCTTGCATAGGGAGTTCTCTGCATGAAGTCTCCAGCAGTCTGACAAGGGAGTCTGTCGTAAAGGCCGTCAGCTGTTTAGTTACTATGCATGTTTCACAAATTGCGATTTGATAGCCGCCGAGTGGATACGCACGGCCAAAGTTAGCACATAGAGCACATTTTTTTTGCCGGCTTTGGCCACGTCGTGCTAACCACTCATCATCATCCTCATTGACTGCCCAGCGTAGCAGAGTGAACCTAGTAATACTAGGAATCCATCGCTTGTTGGCCTCGCAAGCATGACTGAGCCATGCCCAGCTGATTCCTCCCGTCCATCCTGCTGTTAGCACCTTATTACGAAGATAGTGAGATGCAAGTTGCATCATGTGATGGAGCACACATTTTTTGACTGCGTTGATTCGTTGTTTGATTGTACCACTTCCTGACACTGCTCTTGTTAGGACACCTTCCCCAACAACTCGTGCCCACGCTTGCCAAAGTATCCTAACTTCGTGTGTTTGTCTGTTCACTGCCGGCGGAGTTTCAACATATAGTTCATGAACCTCTCCTCCTTTTCGCAGAAATAGCCCTAATGCAGAAACAAGGATGCTTACACCCGGGTCAAGTAGTGGTGCAATTTTACACAGTCGGAACACAAATGCAAGGAGGTCATGCCTAATCCAACTACGTCCTAGTAAGAGTTCCGTTGCTGCCGCACGCAGCATTTGAAGATCTTCCGTGGCAGCACCAAAATAGGATGTGGTATAGAGTACCACACTTTGTGCAAACGTATTGAAAGCAATGCTCTTAGAGACAACCGACAGGACTGGTTGCCGAAACAGCCTGAGCCGATGTATAAACTTCTCGGCAGCTTTAGGATTAATTTGTTTAAGGGTAGTAGGATGTGTAGTAACTGTCCATAAGTTACGATTAGACAATTGGGCACGCCCCAGTAGCAATAGCCCGAGTGAGGTCGCAACACCTTGGATGCAGTGTGCCCCGAAACCTGACTGATCTAACTGCCGGAGCACCCAGCTTGGAAGCGGGCTGTTGATTACCAAAGCTGTTTTGCACCTGCAGCTACATTCCAACGCCAACAATGAGCATATAGGTGTATAATCAGTTCCGTTGAGGATACCACAGGCTTCTCTGGGGGTCAACCCAATACACTTGTCGGCTCGTGCAAGAATGAGTGTCTTTTGGGAAAGGATAGCTGATAAGATCGCTGCTCGTGCGGTGGGGTATTGTTTCTGTCGAAGAATAACTTCACTTTCAATTCGCCCAGGCAGGGATTGGACTGAGAAGGGGAGACAGTCAGAGCTGATAGCTTGCCAACAGGCATGCTGGTCAATTTGAAAACCTGCCGACCAGCAACATTGATAGCATTTATGGACTCTACTTACCCAAGTAATGTCATGTCCTGGTCCTGCAATCGTATTGTCGTCAATATATCCCTGGACACTCATGACCCGGGGGATACGATTCATATAGTGATATATCGGGTCCATTGCCAAGCAGAATAGGAAAACTGAGAAAGACCTTCCCATGTCAACTCCCACATGCACCGCCCTAGGCGGCAGAAGTCTGCC
The DNA here is from genome assembly GCA_947184155.2 of Cladocopium goreaui. NCBI lineage: Eukaryota > Dinophyceae > Suessiales > Symbiodiniaceae > Cladocopium > Cladocopium goreaui. Next base: position 35,885 of record CAMXCT020001777.1, read on the forward strand.
TTGAACTTTATGGCGAATGAGCCTTCCAAATAGAATGTATTTGGCATAATTACATACCCATGTCGGTGCTTTACGCATTCGCAGGATATGTAGAATCCAATAGGGATTAACCCGCTCAAAGGCTTTTGATAGATCAACTAGTAGTGCGGCCACGGGAGTATTGCTATCCAGTAAAGCTTGTATGGCATGGACAGCGTGCTGTGGTTCTTTAAAGCAATTCATGACTACTTGCGAGGGATGCATATATGAGCAAGTTGCTTTCATGACTACAGCAGCTATGGTGCCATCCACAAGCCTATCACAGGTATTGGGCATTCCTAAAGGCCTAAAGTAGTCAGCAGTCGGACCTACTTTGGCCTTGGGTATCCAAACACCAACTTGTACAGGTGCAGCTCGTAGGCCTGCTAGCATTTTCATCATTAGCTGATCTAAAACTGGGTAGCTGTCTTCAGGGGAGAGTCTCCATGCAGAGTAGGGGATTCCATCAGGGCCAGGGGCTGAATCTTTGGTGCCAAGGAGTGTGTGGAGAAAATCCTGTTTCTGGGGGAGTTCAATGCTGGGCCAGGGCGATGCAGTCTGGTACTCCCGCAAAATGGGTTCCCATTCTTGAAGAGAGTCTTGAGGCTTAGCAAACCAAAAGTTCCGCGTGTCCAACATGGCTTCGTCCAGCATCTGGGAGGTGGTGCACTGTTCACCCTGCTGATTGAGGATCGGCCCATTATAGATGACGCCCTTGGGGCAGATGGATCGTAACCGGTTCCAAAAGGTAATGTTATTGCCGATACCTCTGGCTTGTTGATTTACCTGCTCAAGAGCTGGATATTGCCGAGTCATAGTGATCTGGTCGAGAAAATCAAAAATCTGTTTCAATAGATCACTTCGAATTGTTACTTTTCCTGGATATAGCTCACTAGCCCCGTTAGAAGTAAATATATGGTAAGTGGCAGTCTGAAGTGCATGATATTGTTTTGCAGGTACATGTAACACCTCAGCTCGAATTTTAAGGAATTTCCGCAGGAGTTCATGCTCGGGAATCCGAGGGTGATTCGACGGAATAGGTTGTTGTCTCCACCAAGACCAAAGGGTGGCCACAAACTCAACTTCATCTGTTTGGGGTAGTCTTTGGATCCTTCTTATCAGCTCTTGTAGATCATTAGGAACCGTATAGGGGTTAGCCTCGTTCTTTCCTGGGCAAAACACGTCAGTGGGGATGGTCTGATGGACTGGGTCTTTCATATCACTTTTTACTCTTGGTCGAACTACAAAGGTCGCAGTGAGTTGGTAATGTCCACTTAGGTGATGTCGCCGGTTGGCTGCTACAATCACATCTATTTGGGCTGCAGCGATATAATCAGTAGGACACAATATTCTGTCGAGTGCTGAACTGCCAGTCGGGCTTTCGAAAGTATGGAGTTGTGGATGCGTGTCGAGAACTTGCGCGTGGACTAATAATTCATTCCAAAGGTCCGGGCAACTGGTATCTACCTGGTTGAAGTCTCCTCCCATATAGAGGGGAAAGTCTACTTTACTGGTCTTGACCCAGGCGATGAGATCTTTCAGTTCAGCGACCTTAGTTTGTGGATGTAGATACACTGACAAAAGTCCGATAGTAGAGTATCTGTCTTGGATTACTGCGAGGACAATGCGACCTGGGATGACAACTTCTGTTCGGTCAAGTTTCCATCCTGGCGGAATTAGGGCTGCCGCACCACCAGACACTCCACCTCTTTCTGTTATCAGTCCTTGGGTGTGTGCTACTTGAATGCCTGGTATGTTATGGTGCAAGACCTGATGGGTTTCAGCATGCCATCTGGTTTCTTGTAGTAAAACCGGGCCTGTCCGTAGAAGTCGTTTAATTAGTCGCATTTTGGCATCGCCTACCCTAGTTGCAAGTGTCCACCCTGATACATTCCACACATGTAATCGTTTAAGCCTGAATGGAAGATCTTGCCTGATAGCTTTTCGGTATTCGAGAATGCCTCTTCCTATTTCTTCTACTGCAAGAGAAGGTAATGTTCGAGAGTCATACATAAGTTGCTGATAGAAATCATCAACACTCTGATGGAAAAGTGCAGCAACATGTTGCAAGTTTAGCTTCCACCATGGTGTTCGGACATGGAGTATATTGGGCAATATTGATAGGTCGCGTATCTTTGATAAGTATGGCGGACATTGAGTTCCTGTTTCAAATAGGTAAGTCGTTTTGACACATCGCGTGAGCATCTTGAGCAAAGTACGGAGCAGAGGAGCAGGCAGGTTCCGCAGAATCATCATCGTTCCGAGTAGAAAAAATTAATTGACTCCCTCTGTTGGGGCTTCTCCCAGTGCGAAGAGCAGCCTGCTCCACTCCTCCGTACTTGCAAAAATAAGATATTCTCCCGATGGGTCCAGTGTATGCGATTGTATGAGCTGAGTTCCAATTTGCCTGGGCATTCGTCGCATGGACGATGACTGCGTATACCACATTGGTGACCATACTACAGGAGTGGCAACTTTGTATGCAACAAAGGACTTAGAGTCTGAAAGAGCTTGAACTTGGTGATTGTCAACCACATGTATGGCGATCCATTGTGGAATGGCACCACTAACATCTCGTGCTAATACACCTATAATACTTAAGCCTCCTGTGCCATCCAGACCACCGAGGAGATGGATGACAGTGCTAGCTGTCGAAGCGTTGTGCATAAAACACTGTGGGGCACCAAGTGTGTGCAGGTAACACAAGGCACAGAAAGGGCACTGTAACGCCGCAAATTCACTAAGATGTATATAGTGTTGCCCGTTATCTATGCGAGCAGTTATCTATATAGTGCCTGCGACGGGGTTGTGAGTTGCCAAAGACTGCGCCTGCCACGGGCTTAAGCTTTTGAAATATTGGGCCTGCTGCTTTAAGAACTCTGCTGAATACGGCCATATTTTGCACGTTTTATTGGAGATGACGAAACCCAACAACCTTTTACTTTTCGTCTTCTTTGAGTACTTTGATTGCACGGAGAACATACATGATAACCTGCAAATACACCAGGGATTGAATCAGGTCCGAACTTGTGAACATGGTGAACGACCTGGCGGAAGCCAGGAGGGAAAAAAATTGTGCGCTTTCTTGTCTCTCCTTGTTGGAAGGTGTGTTCGCCTTGTCTCCCCTTGTCTCCCATTGCACCCCTTCTTGTTTCCCTTTGTTGGATGGTGCGTCCGCCCTCCACATTATCTTTCTTGTCCTCCAAACTGTACTGCTCTAGGGGTTCTTAACGCATTCTTGAGGTGTCCGCCTTGGTCTTGTCTTCCTTTGTATCCCACCCAATGTCTCGCTTCGTGTTTCCTTTTTGTTGGTTGGCGTGTCCGCCGCCCCGGTACATTGTCTCGACTTTTCCCCCGTTGTCTCGTCCCCACATGTGTGCCACCTGACTTTCATTGAGCCTTCAGTGGTGAAACTGGACTATGGGAAGGTGTCTGCATCAGACATAAGTAGTTTCGATATTGCTTTGTGGTATAAGAAGCTGCAAGACATGATTTGAGATATCGACCTGTGAGTCTAAGTGAATCTACTGAGTTCGATTCTCCTTTGAATACAGTTTGAAGCGTTATTTAGCTTTATGACAGTGGACGAATGCTTTCAGAAGCATTCGCTAGACAGTTGAGTCGGGATGATGTGGTTTCATCGATCTCGGAGATTTCTTGACTCCTTGTGGGAGTGTGAATCAACTCCCATTTTTGGAGCTGTTGTTTGGCCATTTTCGAATCCAAAACAAAAACATTGAAAGCACTTGAACGTCTGTCATGGATGACGTTCCAGCCGGTTTGCTGGCCGATGCTCACGTTGCTCCCCCTTCCCCTCATCGTGCAATGTTGTGGTACGCCGCAGAATGCGGACAACGACTATTTGAGTCTAGCAAAGTTCATGCGCCTCGGTCCTTTAGAGTCTGACAGCTACTGTGACAGCGATGACAAAACACAGCCTGTGCAACTTCTCGTCAAACAAAGAAGCGGATCTCAAAGCGTAGACAGGCTTGCTGAAGCCCCGCAAAGCTTTGCAAATGATTCAAAAACATTGCAATCATCCGAACCCTCTCCTCTCCCGGCCCAATAACAAAAGCGAATCCAACCGAAACAACAACCACACGGCGCAATGCAAAACGTAGCCCAAGACAAACAAGTGGCTGTGGTCGACTTAGAATACGCTAATTTTTTTTTTCCGTCCAACGCCGTATGGCTTCCGCCAGGTCGTTCAACATGTTTCCAAGCATGTTGCATTTGAGATTAATTAATTAATTCACGCAGGGGCCGAAGCTGTAGTGGCCGTAAAACTAAACTGGTAGAGGACCGATACATAGTCCTATTCCCTTGTCACGTGACCAGAGAACAAGAACCGAAACACAAAGAACCAAAAGCAAAAACAACACCAAAAACAAACACAAACAAACACAAACAAAACCAAACCACACAAAAGACAAACAACCACACAACCACAAAGCAGTGACGTGACAGGTTCCAGTTATGGGTGAAAAAGATCTGTTGAGGCAAGAGGTGATAGCTTAGTATCATCTCGGTGCATGCAGATGACAACTTATGTGTCATATTGGCAGGCCCATAAAACAAATCAACAACAGGAAAAACCACAAAATCACCATGGGCCACAGCAAAGGGTGTAGGAAGCAACAAAGCTCAATGCGGAAACTATGGAAGTATAAACTCCCGTTGATACGGTGAACATGTGCTACGTTCCTCTGACAACTTGATATGGCATGTGGAATTTGGTTACAACAATGTCTTCTTTGTGTACAGCTCTGGATTTGCTGCAGAATGGTGGAATAACATCTGGGAACGATGTATTTTTCGTTGTTTTCTGGACTTTGCATGGTAATGCAAGGTATTTGGTGATGATGTTTATGGACAAGAAGGTCAAACGTTGTTTTCGAAACTCACTTGCTGCATGCGCGGCATTTGCAAGTGAATTTGGACGGTTGTGGTGCAACTTTATTTTTCCTGGATGTACATGTCGTTTGCCAACAACAACAAACCAATTTATTTTTCTGCCAAACTGCGTTTTACATTTTCTGGAAGCTGCGTGATGTTTTTCAACTATTTCATGGACAAGGAGAACGTTTTTGGAATTTGTGATGAGTTTGAAGTTATTTGAGAATGTTTTGGAAATGGTGATGAATTCAACCAACATGAATTCATCAATGTGAAGCTGAATGTTTTTGGTGCGTTTAGAATCTGTGTGATTCCGCTGCCATGTTCAAGACGGGACAAGTGCAAGAAGACCAACATAGCACAGTGCATGCTGCATGAACAGCAAACTTTCTTTGCTCTCGTCGTTTCCTGTGTGGAAAAGAGTTGAGCGACTGGTGCAGTGAGAGCCGTTGTTTTGGGGTTTTGTGTTTTGGTTAAACACTCGACGTGGCGGAGGCCGACCCCATTGCGTGCGTTTGCGACTAGTGGTTGTAATTAGGTCTGTTTTGGGTTTTCGCATGGTAGCGGAGCGGTTGTGCTCCACGCGTAGTGTAATTAGACGCGATGTTGCCAGGAAATAGCCAGGGACAAGGACCAAGTAACCAGACTAGTGCGCTAGGAATGAATTCACTGCACTTAGGCTCAGGATCACCCATCATGAATAGGATGGAAGGTGGAGGAGAACCAGGAGCAGAACGAAACACAGGTGCTGCAGGTAATTCGCCCACAGGTACTGCGATGCAAGCGAACGCGCAACAGGCAGCAGTAGGAATGGGAACAACAACGCAGACACCAGCTCAGAACTTAGTTGCTGCCGGAAGCTCAGTTGGTAGTGGTGCTCACATTCTCCCTGCACAGAACGTTTTTGGATCTTATGGACCTATGAGAGGTGGATTGATGGACCCTCGAAATTATGGACAGAACCAAGGTTATCTTGGAGGTCAAGGTCATGGATGTGGTAGCTGCAATGCATGTCAAGGGTATCCAGGTCAAGGTTTGCATGGACAAGGTCTGTTTGGACAAGGTCAGTTCGGACAAGGTCAAGGTGGACAAGGTCTGACAGGACAAGGTCTGATGGGACAAGGTCTGCATGGACAAGGGATGCCAGGACAAGGTTGCATGGGAACTGCATGCCAAAATGCCCAAGCTAGCACAGGCAGAAGTCAAGAACCAAATCAGGGGAATGCAAGTTATGGGATGCCATGGATGTCAGGTCAATGCGGAGGTGCTACATGTCAAGGACAGGTTGGGTCAGGACAGAATGCAGGCATGTGCATGGGACAGGACATTGGCGGAGTAACACCCCAAAATCAAAGACTGCAAGATGTGCTGAGGCTGATGGGAGGTTTGGAACCAATGCAGTTGTTGCAAGTAAGACAAGTTCTAGGTGAACAGGCAAGCCAGGCTAGAGGTGTACCTGAGATGTTTGGACAAAGGACCACAAGTGGATTTCCTCAGAGCATGGATCCAATGCACGTACCAGGATCATCCGGGGAATACGTAGGAGACGTATTTGCTAAGAGTGAGAAATGGCTGGGAACGCCACCAACTCCGGATTGTGCAAAGTGGACCAGCAGAGAAGCAGAAATCCTAGGGTGGCAAGCATACATCTATGATTTAACAGCCTGGGCGATGCAAGCCAGCCTCGAGTTCGGCAGTGAGATCGAGCATGCGTGCAGGTGGCCAGACCCGCTTAATTGGCACCAGCTGAATGTGAATCAGAGAGCACGCAGTCGACGACTGATGGCCATGCTGAGGAGTGCTTTTGCAAGTCATCCAAGAACTTTGACGCTGATCAATGCGTTCAGTGAAGGGATCAATCTATGCAATGCAGATGTTGGTGTGAACACGGAACTGCAAGCTTCAAATGGCTTTGAGTTGGTGAGGCAACTGACCCTGGAGTACAGCATCAGGACCCGGAGTGAAGCACTTAGTTTCAGGACAGCCTTAGCTGGGAAATCTTTTGCACTGCATGGTAATGAAACCAGTGCAAGTACCATTGTCACGGACACAATCAGAAAGATAGATTTCGAGATGGCTAGGTATTCTAAGTTGCTGGGAACACTGTCCAGTAGAATTGATGCTGCAGGGTTGCATGTAGCTGAAGCTGATTTGGTAGCTGTGTTGCTACGAAGCTTACCGGATGCAGTGAGAACGTTTTGTCTGCATCATACTGGAGGTGAATCATATCATGCGTTTCGTGCCACAGCCTTGCGTTGGGAACAACAGCAACGTGCGTTTGCTGAATTCCACCCCAAGAAGAACTTGTATCAGGTGAACCAGGTAGAGGTATCTGATGAGTCAACTGCACACTATGACATGTCTGCAAGTGATGGGGATGGGAATTGGAATTTGGACGCTGTAGGCGGTGTGAAGTGTGGAACATGTGGCAGTCGAAAGCACAGTTCAAATGCATGTGATGTTGATTTGTCAAAACTGAAATGTTTCAAATGCCAGAAATTCGGACACATTTCTGTGAATTGCCCTGAAAGAAAGAAAGGAAAAGGCGACAACAAGCAGGTGATCAAAGGTAAGGGCAAGCAGAAGGGAAAGAAAGGCAAAGGTAAAGGTAAAGGTTTTGGCAAGAAAGGAAAAATGAACGAAGTAGGATACGAAAATGACTATGACGGGACTGACATGTGGTGGCAAGACGATGGATCTTGGTGGGAAGACCAGTCTTGGTTAGAAACGTCACAGGTTTGGAATGGCAATTGGGATGAATCATGGGACAGTGGAGCTGGCCGGCAACAGATGACCAACAGGAAAGTGCAAGTGCCGGTGCAACTGCTCAGGGAGTACAGTCTCTCGTGCTGAGTCCATTGATTTCCGACGTTTTTGCCAGTTTTGCAACAGGTTTGACAGTTGAAACAGACATTTCAAACGAAACTGAAACCATTTGCAGCCATTTTTTCATGTGATGAAACCGTTTTTCATGTTTCAATTTGGGGTTTGCAGTGCTTGGAATCAAATAGACTGTTTTGCAATTGTGAAAATTGCATGATCATCAGTGATGATTTCGGTGCGAACCAAGAATTATGTCAGCTGAGAAACGTGAGACTGCGTTATTTTTTCACCAGTTTACCACCAGCATGTTTTATTTTTGCCCCTGAATTCTTCGTAGGAGGAGAATTCGTTCCTATCTCTGACAGTGAATCTTGCAAAGAACCTGAACTCATTTTTGTTTCTGACAATGATTCTGCATGTTCATATGTTGTAGACCAGCCCGCAAACCTTGGGGATGAAGTTGACTACAGTGACAGTGAAACGGAAACAGACACTGACATGTGCCATTTGTGGAATTTAGATTTCGGGTGGTTGCATGAGACGACACCACAGGAAGATTCCACCCTGTTATGTGGCATGTTTGCAGCAGGACCCAGTGACTTGTCAGGAACTCGTCAGGAACCTTTGCATCGTCCGGTGACCTTTGAATATGGTTTGAGAGGTGTAGAGGTTGAAGGTAATGCTGCATGTTCTCAGGATCTTGTTTCAACCAACTGTCATCGAGTCGAATTGAAAAGGGTTGGAATCTCAACATTTTTGAACGTGCAAGACACAGTTTCTCATTCATTTGAACTGCATAGGTATTCACCAGTGTTGCATCCACTTTTATCTGAAATTATGATGGGAGACGAAAGCCAGCATTGGTGGTTGCTGGACTCCGGTGCAGCGGCAACAGTCATGGCCACTGCATCACGCGCCACTTACGGTGCATGGGTTGTGAACTCTCAGAATGACCGCTTCAGGGCGGCAAATGGTAGCAAAGTGAACATTGATGGATCTACTACTGTTTCGGTTTGGGTAGGGTTCAAGAAAAAGAATGACAATTTGGGAAGATTCCCAGTGTATCGTCAAGCCAAGCTGAAATGCCTTGTTGGCGGAATTAGCCATAACATCATTTCAACAAACACCCTTTGTGATTGCGGTTGGGAATTCAACCAGAATTCACAAGGCACTGAGGTTACTCACTCTGCAACAGGTTTGCGGTTAGATGGTGTGTGTAACTTTGGGGGATGTCCATGGGTTAAACTTGACCCTGCATGGATGTACCAGGATTCTGAATCCACTGCACAACAGGGTGAATTTGTGATGTCAGAAGGTATGAATGCAGTGCATGACGGTGCAAACTTGAATCCTTTAAGCCGTGCAGCGGAAGCTGCATTGGAAACTCACCGAATGCAAGGGCATGTACCCTACGATCCACGTTGTACCATTTGTGCAAGAGGCAAGTCGACATTCCAACATCGTCGACGTCGAGAAGGTACTCTTGAAACGGAAGTGCAAGCTGATTTTGGGTTTTTGACCACCAGAGGTGAAATGGTTGACGATGAAGCTGAAGGGACAATTAAGGTGCTAGTTCTGACTGAGCTCTCAACGAATTGCGTTGGGTATGTCATTGTAGGACAGGAGACTCGAACGGTGAAGAATCAGATATGCAAGTGGCTGGATCATTTCGGCCTTGCTTCTTCGACCTCTTCCGTTGTCCTGCATACTGATGCCGAACGTGCTGTTTCAGAATTAGTTGGCACCAGCTCTGACAAGTACACTTTCCTTGTTCGACGTGCACGACCTCAACAACACCAAAGCAATGGAGATGCAGAACGAGCTGTTCGACGGCTTAAGGAATCCCTTGCAGTGTTGCGTGCCGAGATGAACCAAGGAGGTGCTGATGTTTGCTTCACTGAACGTGGCCTGCATGATGTTGTAACATACATTGCATTGAGCCACAACCATTTCTCAAAGGCTCATGGAACTGATTTTTCACCATTGGAGTACTCTACACAGCGGAAGTTGTCTCGACCTTCCTTTGCAATGTTCGGACAAAGTGTCCTTGCTGAGTTGCCTAGTAGCATGCGAGCCCAATCACCCAATGAAACTCGAAGCATTGAAGCTTCGTTTGTGCACTCAGGCTTGGATACTGGACCGATAGTGCAAGGTGCAATCAGAATTGACGGAGAATTAGTTCTGAAGCGCTTTGTTGCAAGGAACGTCAAGCCAATCACTCCAATTGCGTGGAACAGGTCATTGGCGATCAACTGTTTTGTGAGATTGAAGGTGGTGGACAAGCTCAAGAAGTTCTTCCTGCACGTCCTGGTGTGCATGTCGAACCAGCTGCACCTAATGTGGAGAGACCTAGGTTACCTGATGCTGAGATCAATCAACCTATGCATGATGATGTTGTTGAATATCCTGATGGTGCGCCAGGTGATTTGGTCAGAGAGATGAAAGAACCCGACACGAGCTATCGAGCTCCAGTCCAACGAAAGAGACCGGTGGAGTCCGCTCCATCGCAACCCAGAAAGCCAGGTGAGTTGAAGATTGCCCGACAAGAACCAATTCGTGCATCTACTGCTGATGGACCTGCACTTCCAAAGGCCTCTCCAACTGTTTCCCCAAAGTCTCCGTCTCCGTCACCAGATGTTGTAAGACATGATGTGCGTGTGTTTCCAAAGACACCCAGGTGTCCTGCATGTGATTCTGGTATGGATGTTCCAGGAATTAGGCATAATGCTGAATGTAAGAGAAAGCGAGCTGCATTTGAGGCGAGTGAAACTCCCAGTGCAACTCCTGTTGTTGTGCCTAATGTTGCAAGACCGAGACTTGAGGTTCAAGATATGGAGGTTGAGACCGAGACAAGCCCGGCTCCGGTCGGCGCAGGTTCAGATCAGGTTGGACCATCCATGGACGTTGAAGGTTCAGGCATGAAGAGAGAAGCAGAACAATCCGTGCAAGATCTTGAAGATGAGATGGCCGCAGAGCGCGCCTCTGGGACTCAGATCCCAATGACCTTAGATCTTTTTGTCATGGATGATGCATGTCATGCTTTAGGACCAGTTGCATGGAGTTTGGAACAAGGACCTGAAAATGCACGAGCCACAGCTCCAGAATTGTTTGATACTGAACTGAATTCGATCAAGTTTGCACAAGGCAAGGACCATACATGTGTTAAGGTGAAACTTGGTGGATCTGAAGTGCTTTTGTGGAAACCTGACGAAGTAATCGATGATAGTTCACTCATGCAATTAGATGTGGATCTTGGTTTTGAAGGAATGAAAGAAGAAATTGGGAATTTAGAGAAGTGTGGTGCTGGAAAGGTCATAGGACAGGCTGAGGTTGATGCGTTGAAGAAGAAACACCCACTCATGCGTGTCATACCGAGTAGATGGGTTTCAGCATACAAAAGTGAGACACGGGTTCGTGTTAGGATTGTAGCAAAAGACCTGAATAAAGGAATTAGTGCACGAAAGCTGGGGATCTCGAGCCCAACACCGAGCATTGAGGGACTGCATTTTGTCCTTAACTCTTGCTGCACAGCGGGCTCTTCGACTCAAAGGTCTTGACGTTTCCCATGCATTCATGCACTCTCCACTCCCTCACGGCCTCGTGATCGTGCTGAAGCTTCCTCTCTCAGTCTCTATGCCTGATGGATCACAAGCCTACTTGTTGCTCTACAAAGCCTTGAACGGCCTGCGAGATGCGTCTCTGCATTGGCTTAATTTGCTGAGTGACAGCATTCGTGGTGTTGGACTCACTTCGGATGAAGTGGAACCATGCATTTATCAAGGTGTTGTCAATGGTGAAACTGCCTTGCTTGTTGCCTATGTGGATGATCTGCTGCTATGTTGCCAATCTGAGAAAGCCGAGAAGATTGTGGAGAAGGCGATTGGCAAAGCCGTGCCCCTGAAGGAGACAGGAATTATCCTTCCTGCACGCCATGGTGGTGGACACCTAATTTTCATTGGCCGGCATGTGCATCGAGGACTTGAAGATGACTCCTTGACCATTGGTGTGGATCCGAAATTCTTGGACACAACGTTCACGGAATTCAACATCACAAAAGGTTCGGCTTCAGTGCCGGATGTTGCTGGGATCTTGGACAAGGCTATGGGCGACAAGAATTTGATGCAAGAACTATCTCCCTCTGCATACTCACGTTTCCGACGTGCTTTGGGCAAACTATTGTGGATGGCTCAATCAAGACACGATCTCAAGCTCTACCTAAGCCTCATTGGAAGTCAGCAAGCCAAACCGAATCAAGGCACGGAGTCTGCAATTCGTGCATTGCTTAGATTTCTGTTTGAGGATGTAGGAACTTGTTTGAGATTACCCTCTCCTGAATATGAGAATTTAATGATTGGCCCTGCAAGACATTCAATCCTGCATTCATTCTCTGATGCATCATTTGCTCCATACAGATTCAACGGTAGAAAGGGTATCTCAGGTGGAGTTGTGTTTTGTGAAGGTGCATTGGTTAGGTCATTGGCTCGTCAACAACAGTCAGTGTCTTTGTCTTCATGTGAAGCAGAATTGTATGCATTGCAGATGGTTGCCCAAGAATCGGTTGCTTTCAGTAATTTCTGTCACCGTGTGTATATCGGAATTGGAGAGATGAGAGAAAGAGATGTTCCCCAAATCCTGCTGGAATCTGACAGCTCTTCAGCGTTGCAGCTGTTAGTAGGACAAGACATTCCCAAGAGAAGTCGGCATGTTGAGATTAGAATGGCCTGGATGAAAGCTAAAATTAGTTCCAACGAACTGCTGGTTGAACACCGAGCTGGAACTGACAATGTGGCAGATCTTTTTACCAAGTGTTTGGGGACCAAGGATTTTCTCAGGCATCGAACGAGCTTAGGATTCGAAGTGCCAGAGGTACCTGCAAAAGACCTGCAAGGAATTAGGGATGTCATGCTGTTTAACAACCGTGTGGACCAGAAACAAGACATCGCCTTTGTTGAAGTTTGTTGCGGGACGAATTCAGCACTTAGGGAAGCCTGCAAGGTAGCCAGAATGCCCTACATCGGTATCGTCAAACGAATGGAAACTGCTGATATGTTTCAGAAAGTGAAAGAATTCGTTGAGGTACAACAACAGCTAGGGTATAGATGGGTGCATGTGCATGCTTCCACACCGTGCAGTTCAGGATCGCCCCTCAAGAATTTTTCAGCGCAAGTAGAATCTGAGGCTGACAGGTCATGGAAAGGTATCATGGACAACGTTTCTAAGTATTTGTTGCTGGGGAATTCACGGTCATTTGAGTTGCCACGAAACAACAACATTTGGAAACGAGACGAAACGAAACGTGTATTGAAACAGTGCGGTTTGCAATTTGATGCTGAAGTGTTTTTATGTCAGACTGGTATGCAAGCTCCAAACGGTTTACCAGTAGGAAAGGTCTTGATATTCTGTAGTGCTTCAGCCGGTTTCTGCAACTTGCTCACAAAGAAATTTGGTTGGTGCGAGTGGGACAAGCACGCTGGGATGTATGATGTGAATTGGACCCAGACAGGTGCGTACGGCGTACAACAGAGAACTTGCCAAGGCCATTTTGGCCGCAGTACGTGCGGGTAGGAAGAATCCCTGAATGTGTGCCGTCTGCACAGAGCATGAGACAACCAAGAGGAGAAGTTTTTTTTTGACCTGCAAGTGCATGAGTTTCCGTAGGAAATTTGCGTGGCAGGTGGAACTGTTTTTTTTGCACGTCTCCGGACGTCGCCAGTCAAGTTTGAAAGGGGGATGTGCAACTTTTTTTTTGGCATGGAGAAACCAGAGTTTTGTTTTTGCATGTCTTATTTGAAACCAAATACAAACCAAACGAAACGAAACCCACAGTTGATGTCCAGATACAGTCATGTGAAGCACTGCAGTCATGTGGAACACAGATTTTTGTTTTTTCGCGAATCACTGGCGAACGCACCTTTTGATGAAACACTGCAGTGATGTGAAGCACAGTTCACTTGATGTCAACTTGTGCATGTCAGTTGAGTTTGTTTTGAGTTTTGCATGTCTGTGGACACATTTGGACAGGGTTGGACTACAGTTTTTGATGTTTTTGCAATGTTTTGGATGAAAGGCACGTCAGTCGAGATGCAACGACCTGCATGCTACTAAGGATGTCAGGTACATGACACAACTCACACGCCCAATTCAACATTTGCGGAGTTTAGGACCCACAAAACGGCTAAACTGCGGTACTCGACTCTGGGTGCGTGTGTGTGTTGAAACAGCTTTCAATTAGGAATTAGATCGACTGACGCAATGGCTCGAAAGTATGGACAACAGCACTGGCCGCCAGCTGATGCAGGCCCCTACGGGCACTCTGGATCGAATTCGATGAATTCGCAGCAGCTCCCATACGATCCCAATGATCCAGTTCTTGGGACAGATATGACGCAGGGAGAATGGGACCAACTACGTACACTCATGCGCAAAGCTGAGGAAGGTGGGAAGATGAACGAACTCTTGACCGTCCACAAAAAGGAGGTCAAAAATGCTCCCATGAACAGACCTTACCCACCGGATGATGACTGGCAAGAGTGTAATGAAGGTCACCCAGCTGACAAGAATTCATCTACGAATTCAAATGCTGGTAAAGCGCCTCCAGGTGCTCTATGGCCAGATGATCCAGCATGGAAGGTACCACCGACAACTCCACCGAAGAATTTACAGCAAGGGGCAAGCTCTGGGTTTCGTGATGCACGTGAATACCACAAGAAGTGGCAGGACCGCCCCTACGATCCCAATGACGACCCCTGGATTGAAGATGTGGAGAAGGATGACAAGCCGAAGGATAAGCCTGTGATTCAAATTTATGGGAACGTTGTGCAAAAGAATGCGGACCTTGCGGAGGCAAAGGCTGCTGCTGCCGCCATTGCAGCCATTGCAAATCAATACTGCCATCCGGATGAAGGAGGTTCAGCGGGTTTCCCAAAATTCAATGCACAGGTGCCTATCCCTCCTCCTGCCAAAGCTGATCCACCAGTACTCCCTGCCGCAGCTCTTGGAAGTGAACAGTCATACAATGAACAGAAGGGCAAAGGCAAGGGATTCGAGAAGGGTGGAAAAGGAGAATTCGGCAAAGGTGGTCAAAGCGACAAGGGCAAGGGCAAAGAATTCGAGAAAGGTGCAAAGGGTGAGAAAGGAAAAGAAGGAAAGGGAAAGGAATCACAGTTTCCCAAGGCCACAAGCCATTCTACAAAGTGTGCACGCATCTCGGAGGAACCACCTGATGTGGTTGAACCGAATTCAAACAAGATGCCAGATGGTGCAATGACAGACGGCTCCAAACGTCGTCATGAGGCCGTGATGTCCGCCTCTGACAGTGAGGATGGGCTTGGTAGCTATTCCTTCATCTCCGACACCGGGGACTCACCGCCGATCTTTCCGAGCTTTCCCACTGGATTGCCAGGCACTCACAAATGGGCAGACAACTGGCAAGATGCTGATGTTAATTACGAAGAGGTGGATTTCTCAATTCCAAAGCCTGCATGGATCAAGGACACATATCACTGGTCTTGCACGCTATTGAAGATGGGAAAATTCGCTGCATCGCCAATTACATATCATGCCTTTGTTGTCAAGGTCTTCAACAAGAGTGCAGATGAATGTCGCTACGCCAAGAAGATGATCGGACAATTCAGGAAGAAGTTGACTTCCACACCAAGGACACAGGGTCCTGATTTCTGTGCATTTCTTATGCACTGCCGAGTTGACGCGTTCCTGAATGCTGGCTACGTGTACCAGCGTGAGTTCGAGTGGCGTTGAATGCTGGAGGTCTTTGAGACATTGCATGCCCAAGCCTATGGTTTTCTTTTTTGTGCAATGTGCCTGGAATTCACTGGTATGGATGCTCTGTGCAGAATCTATGGGACTTCTTTTATGATGGACCGGACTGCATGGAATCCGTTGCAAGGTGATTTCAACTTGGCACTTTGAGTTCAACTTTTCTGCGTCAATGAGTATGCGGACACAGACAACAGCGATGACACAGGAATAATTAACGTACACAGGTATTTTTGATACATCTGCAACTACTGGGAAGAGATGACTTCGTGTGCGGATCCTCACAATGGTTTTGCGGATGATGTGGATACATACACAATGCATTGTGCTGCATGTTGGAAACTTTCTCAGCCAAGCTGCATGGGAATCGTAGCAAAAGGGGGTATGGAAGTATAAACTCCCGTTGATACGGTGAACATGTGCTACGTTCCTCTGACAACTTGATATGGCATGTGGAATTTGGTTACAACAATGTCTTCTTTGTGTACAGCTCTGGATTTGCTGCAGAATGGTGGAATAACATCTGGGAACGATGTATTTTTCGTTGTTTTCTGGACTTTGCATGGTAATGCAAGGTATTTGGTGATGATGTTTATGGACAAGAAGGTCAAACGTTGTTTTCGAAACTCACTTGCTGCATGCGCGGCATTTGCAAGTGAATTTGGACGGTTGTGGGGCAACTTTATTTTTCCTGGATGTACATGTCGTTTGTCAACAACAACAAACCAATTTATTTTTCTGCCAAACTGCGTTTTACATTTTCTGGAAGCTGCGTGATGTTTTTCAACTATTTCATGGACAAGGAGAACGTTTTTGGAATTTGTGATGAGTTTGAAGTTATTTGAGAATGTTTTGGAAATGGTGATGAATTCAACCAACATGAATTCATCAATGTGAAGCTGAATGTTTTTGGTGCGTTTAGAATCTGTGTGATTCCGCTGCCATGTTCAAGACGGGACAAGTGCAAGAAGACCAACATAGCACAGTGCATGCTGCATGAACAGCAAACTTTCTTTGCTCTCGTCGTTTCCTGTGTGGAAAAGAGTTGAGCGACTGGTGCAGTGAGAGCCGTTGTTTTGGGGTTTTGTGTTTTGGTTAAACACTCGACGTGGCGGAGGCCGACCCCATTGCGTGCGTTTGCGACTAGTGGTTGTAATTAGGTCTGTTTTGGGTTTTCGCAGAAACCAGGGATCCCCCCAGCCAGGATCCCCGAGATCACAAAGAGCAGCCTTCACGGCATGACATTCACCCTGACACTTTGAAACAAACACCGACAAAGCCGGGTCGCAACAAAGTGGTGAGAAAAACTACCGCAGTGAAACAGGAGAGTGAAACATGATCTAAGGTGAAAATGACCTCGAGGCTACGGCACTCAGGGCACGCTCAGAGTCCGCTCAGAACTGCTTTTCCAATCATCATACTGCATCAACCTTGCGGGTGCGGCAGTCACTGTGCTAGTGCTCTTGCAACTCGTCTTCATGGTATGGGAGATTGTACTCGTCATCAGTGCGTGGTGATATCTGTGCATTGAGTTCTTCAGATGAGGTGATGGTCAGACTTAGAATACGCTAAAAACGCTCCATTGTCACAAAAGCAAGGTACTTGTCCAACATTACCGCATGGGGGGCAGGGGGCATTCTACGCCTCTACGCTTTCTTAACACTATTGCTGCCCTCCAACCCAACTCACAGCAAACAGAAAGCTAGTGAAATACGCGCAGCGCTGTGGGATGCAGTGAAACGCGCACGGCGCTGTGAAACGCAGTGAAAGGCACAGTGAAACACAGCACGAAACGCGGTAATTTACGACGTTTCGTGCTTACGGGAAGAAAAAAAGCTAGGACTTTTTTGATGCAGCAGCCCTTGCTTCTACTTAAAACGCAAAACCATTGTAAATTACAACGTTTCGCGCTGTGTTTCACTGTGTGTTTCACTGTGTGTTTCACTGTGCGTTTCACTGTGCGTTTCACTGCATTACACAGCGCCGTGCGCGTTTCACTGCGCGTTTCACTGCGTTTCACAGCGCCGCATTTCACTGCAGCCCAACCACCCGAGCTTGGAAAGAAAAGCTTGCAAACGATTGACTACAAGTCTTCTAGCCCAACACTACGAGACACTACTACGAGATGGTCTAAGATACAGATGTCTAATAATCACGAGTAACAGCAACTCCGTTTTTAGCAGTCGGGCAAGCTGCCAAAACCAGGCCCACCAGCTGGGGCCTCCCCAGTACAGGATCGCCGCAGCAGAATGCTATTTATATATCCTGAATTGCACTAAGCGAGACCCACTTCGCCAACAGAGGGTTCAACCCAGAATTCAAAAACTTGCGCTTGCAAATTATCAAATTCCGCTTTCGAAATGCCAATACCTTCAAAAAAAGCACACAATGCGGCCTCCGTTTTGGGAGTCGTTTCTTAACCCCAAAATGGCTGCAATCGCTACGCCTCATTTGCTTTTGCAACAACAACGGCGCCGACTCCCATTTTGGGAGTCGCTTTCCGGCTCCCAAAATGGGAGCTAATTTTGAATCGTTTTTTTCGAATTTCAATATAAACGTTGAAACGAAAACTTCTGGACCCACACTCAAAATAAAACCCAGCCATTCATCCTTTCAAAGTTTCAGAACATCCAGGCAACAAAACATTCTTCCACAAGAGTCCAGTCTTCTCACCAAAAAGACAGACTGGGGAGGCCCCTTCCAATGGCTCCAGTTCTGTGACAAATTTCAACTCCCATTTTTGGAGCTGTTGTTGTTTGGCCATTTTCGAATCCAAAACAAAAACATTGAAAGCATTTGAACGTCTGTCATGGATAACGTTCCAGCCGGTTTGCTAGCCGATGCTCACGTTGCTCCCCCTTCCCCTCATCGTGCAATGTTGTGGTACGCCGCAGAATGCGGACAACGACTATTTGAGTCTAGCAAAGTTCATGCGCCTCGGTCCTTTAGAGTCTGACAGCTACTGTGACAGCGATGACAAAACACAGCCTATGCAACTTCTCGTCAAACAAAGAAGCGGATCTCAAAGCGTAGACAGGCTTGCTGAAGCCCCGCAAAGCTTTACAAATTCAAAAACATTGCAATCATCCGAACCCTCTCCTCTCCCGGCCCAACAACAAAAGCGAATCCAACCGAAACAACAACCACACAGCGCAATGCAAAACGTAGCCCAAGACAAACAAGTGGCTGACATGGTCGGACTTAGAATACGCTAAAAACGCTCCATTGTCACAAAAGCAAGGTACTTGTCTAACATTGCCGCATGGGGGGCAGGGGGCATTCTACGCCTCTACGCTTTCTTAACACTATTGCTGCCCTCCAACCCAACTCACAGCAAACAGAAAGCTAGTGAAATATGCGCAGCGCTGTGGGATGCAGTGAAACGCGCACGGTGCTGTGAAACGCAGTGAAAGGCACAGTGAAACACAGCACGAAACGCGGTAATTTACGACGTTTCGTGCTTGCGGAAAGAAAAAAAGCTAGGACTTTTTTGAATCCAGCAGCCCTTGCTTCTACTTAAAACGCAAAACCATTGTAAATTACAACGTTTCACGCTGTGTTTCACTGTGTGTTTCACTGTGCGTTTCACTGCGTTACACAGCGCCGTACGCGTTTCACTGCGCGTTTCACTGCGTTTCACAGCGCCACATTTCACTGCAGCCCAAAGTCTGCCGTGGCAAGTTTCCAATCAGCAACGCTATAAAATCTGCTTCTAGTCCTGTAAATCTTCAACTCATCTGCGAGAACCACCCGAGCTTTATGGAAATATACACTCCCGTGCATATTAGTTGCATGTGCTACGTTTCTTGCCTGAAGGTGACAAGGTGGCTACAACATGATGTTCGTGATGGTTTATTTGTACACAGCGTTAGAAATGATGCAGAATGGTTTGAGAACTTCTGGAATTGGTTGAGAAAGCATGAGAATGCGTTTTTGGTGCATGATGTTTTATTTCATCAACTTTGTGGATGAGAATGATGTTTTTGGAGAAGAATTCATTTGCCTCAGATGTTATCTGGACAGCAAATGAATTTGGAAGTGCTTTTGATGTGGACGAGTTTGAGGTCAACTTTGTCGTCGTTTTTCAAACACATGTGCATGCGTTTTTCAACAACAACTCCAACTGAAACTTCGTTTTTCCGAGCTGCATTTTATTTCTGGAAGCTGTGAGAATGTTTGAAGATGTTTTTGGACGTTTTTGGAATTTGTCAACAAGATGCGGATGGACAACGTTTATTTTTGGAATGTGATGGTGAATTCAAACAAGTTGAATTCACCCAACATTGTGGTGAGAAGTTTGAGGAGAACGTTTACTTTTTATGCATGCCGCCGCTGCCACTTCAACAGCACGGAACAGCTGAAACAGGAGAAGACCAAACTATGCATGTTGCACGTGCAAGACAACTTAGCTGGACAGACAGCTTGTTTCCTTTGTGTTTCCTGTGTGGAAAAGGAACCGAGGGTATTGCAGTGAAGCCGTCGTGCTTTTTGGGTTTTAACTTGTTAAACGCTCGACGCGGAGTTAAGCCGACCCCTTGCGACGTTAGGAGCGCGACTAGTGGTTGTAATTAGGTCCTGTTGGATTTTCGCAAGCTTGGAAAGAAAAGCTTGCAAACGATTGACTACAAGTCTTTTAGTCCAACACTACGAGACACTGCTACGAGATGATCTAAGATACAGATGTCTAATAATCACGAGTAACAGCAACTCCGTTTTTAGCAGTCGGGCAAGCTGCCAAAACCAGGCCTACCAGCTGGGACCTCCCCAGTACCTCTTGCGAGTATCTTCGGCATTGTGAGGACAATGCCTACGTATAGTTATTCGACATCTAGATCTGGAAGTCTGATATTTCAGCGTTGTAAGGACAATGCCTACACATAGAGTTCGACATCTGGGCATTTGATCTGGAAGTCTGATACTCCGGCATTGAGAAGACAATGCCTACGTTTAGTAGTCAACCTTTGGGTATTTGATCTGGAAGTCTGCTTTGTGACCTTTGTCTTTGTGACTTATTGCTGACGTTTGGTTATTGTGGTGAGCGAACTACTTTAGCGCTATGACTGCTGATGACTGGATATTAGCTGAGAAGTCGAGCAGAACATTCTGTTCTCCACGGTAGTTTGGAGCTATGAGAAGACACCTCTGTGTGAAGAACTGTTTTGGAGATGGAACAGGAGGTTCCATGTTGTTCTGTATTGCAAGAGGATTTTGTAAAGGAATTTGAATGAATCATTTCGTTCTTGAATAGCCGTGTAACTAGTCTAGACGTTTGGTAGAGACTAGTAACACCGGCTAGCTGGTTACTTGCGTTTGGATGAGAACCAGTTTGACTTGAGAACTTTTGGAAATGTTTCTGACGTTTTGCGACTAGGTGATTTGTATATCATAGCAGTTTGGAATTGTTTCAACAACCTTTGAAGGAAGGTTGTGTATTGGAAACCTGGAATCGAGTTTCCCAGTTGAGACATCGGCTCAAGGGAGTGGTGTCAAGTGTTCCGAAGCGAACTGAAGTGCAGTGTCACCTAGGGCATATGAAATTGTAGCCACACTGGTTCTTCTCCTTTTGGTTTGTGGCCGTGTGCCTGCCTTGGTTCCTGTTGACCTGTTTCCGTTATGTGTGGCGTCTGGAGAGAAAAGAAGGAGTCTGACGTGCACTTAGGAGTCAGGGTGGAACAAGTTCCTTTATTTTGACATTGCAGAGAAGTAAGTAACTGCGGGGCCGCAACCACAGTAGGTGTTTGCGTCTGGCGTAGTGATATAACGAAAGCGTTGATTTGGGTACACGAGAGGTGTACTTGGGTTTACGTTTTTCACATGGTAGCGGAGCCCTGAAAAGGGCTACCCACACCATCTTCCGCTGACCCTTGTTTGTGACGAGATACCAAGGACGTCATCTGAGGTGAGATCGGGATCTTGGGTATTGGAGCTCCGTGTTCTATGCGCAGAGATGAGCTCGTACTAAGGTGCACCTGTCTCACAGGAGGTGATGACATGAAGGTATAAGGTCACTAGGGAGTGTGAAGTTGGTTGAAGTCTGTTGGGTTCAGGTGACTTTGGGACCCTGTTTTATGTATAGATTTCTACGGATCATGAGGATCGTGGATATTTCATTTTCCGTTGTACGACTGTCCGTTTGCAAGGTAAGCAAGAATCGGCAGGGTGTGTGTGCTTGGTAGGCTGGACAGAAGTGGATCCATGTAGACTGTCGACAGTGGTACCTGTAGAGGAGCATACAAGATTAGTCAGCCCTGGGCAGGACACTTGTGACTTGGACGGAGGAGTTGAGTTTTGGTTTGTGTTGACAGTGGATTCTGTCAGAGCAAGTTTCAGTTTCACCTTGTGTAGGTGCGTAGTCTGTGGAAGGCATCCATGTGGTCTTGGGAGTATTCTGGTAGGGGTCTGTGTCATGGCGTGACGTATTGCTAGCGTAGGGTCACTAGTGCAAGACTACGCTGGAGTATTTGGAGATGTTTGCATGGATGGAACGTTCCTAGGCGTAGGAGATTCGTTTCGGCAGTGTGAAGTAACAGTAGGTAACTTGCTGCAACCTTGTAATTGGAACACACTAAGGTAAGGACGAGAAGAATTGATTCGCATAATCTGGTAGAGCGACTGATTGCCAGGTTGGACACTGGACACTGAGGTATTGGATCAGAGTGCAAAGGTTGGGAACTGATGACGTTAGGTACATGGTTCTTGCAAACAGTTGAGGCATGTTTTGGATCTTGAACTCAGTTGGTCCATAGAGGAGGAGTGATAAGAAAAAGGTGTATCAGGTGACTGGAATGAGTATGTAAAGATCGCTTTCTGAGTTGTCGTTTCAGTGTCACAATCTGAAGGTAGATTTGATTTTTTGAGCCCAATACGCATGAAGACTTTATGTTTTGGAGTGCACTGTGGATGATTGAAAGTGGGTATCATGCCTGTCACTGATGGTGCCAAGTATTGCTCAAGAGGTTCAAAGGTAGATCAGATTGCTGTCTACCCGGAAAGACCAGAAAGGACTTTTGAAAGAAGGGCGAACCTCCAGTGGAACTGGAACGTCTCACTCCAAGGAATGTCAATACAAGAAGGCTATACAGTTGGCTCGTCCAAAGAGTAAGATGGCTGCTGCGAAGGTGAAGGATAAGTCCTGGAAGAGTCAACCTTTCTCCACCAGGAATCGTCGGGCACCTCTCATTGATGCTGCCACGGCGCCTACTCCTGATGTGATAGATGCAGATGAAGATGTGGCATGCATCAAGAGGGAACAGCCTCCGGTAGATGCGGCGAGACTTGCAAGTGAATGTGAAGAAAGAGTACTGAATTCTGGGGACGATGTGCAGAGTGCCCTTCCGTATGATTCAGACAGCGAGCTGACAGATGTGGACGACATGCCAGAGACTACTTTGGAAGAAGAACTACTCAAAGAAGTTGGTCTGAGTGTTACTGATGAGCCTTAGCTTGTTTGTTTGTGAGGAGACGCCAGTGGAAGTAGCCTTAGTGCTTTGCGGTTGGTTGCCTGGACAGAAAATGGACAAATGTGTTTTGTTTGCTGCGAGAGTGCAACGTTGATCATATGTGACCTAGAGGTGTGGTAGGTCGTTGGCTGAGAAAGATGAAGTTGAAAGCGACACCGAGAAAGCCATTAGGTCGGTTTTTGTGATGTTTTCACTCGCAAGATGCTTGATAGTTTGTTTTGAGTATATGAGTTTTGGTCAGATAGCCTGCTTGTGTTTCCGCAGCCGTTTTCTAGCTGTTTCGTGTCAAGAGCATTGAGACTGTTGCAGTGTGTGTATTTCAAAACATGGAGTCACTTAAGCTCTGGATTGCTTTAGCGCCCAAGCAGTTGGAAGAGTTGAACAAGGGCAATGAGGTTTTTCCAGATGGATACTCCGGTCGCTTTGGTCTGCGTTTGGGACCTGCGGAAGCGGTGGATCGTGCTCAATACTTTATGGATTGGACGCCTGATGGATTGAAGGGTGAGTACCATCAGAAGGACTATGCAGTGATGGAGATGGAAATCTCAGCGCTTGGGTACCTTCAAAAGGTTGAGGGCGGAATTTTGGAGAAGACAAAGCCCACCGAGTATCGCTGGCATGGGCCTGTGAAGCATGAAGAACGGGATGGCCAAGGACGCATGTTGTACCGTATTAGTGAGATGGCCGTCAAATTCATTTGAATGGTCAGGGTCCAGGTACAGAAGTTGGGCAGACCATGGAGTATTAGGTATGTTTTTGAAACTCCAGTTTGAAATGCAGAAGAGAAAGAAGAAAGAGTATCTTCAGCAGCATATGGGTCTGCGTTGCTCATGTGACGGATGAACAGTTTGTTTTTGATTTGCTGTAGTGAAACTGTGAGTTTAGGCGTGTGGAGTTGTCATGTTGAACTGGAAGTTGACTGTCGACTCGTAGGTCGTTGGTTTGGGAAGAACTGTATGCGGTAGAGTTCACAGTCTAGATATCAGCATGGACAGAGATTTGCAGTGAGTGTCAATCCACATGGAAAGGCAATTGAGTTGCATGTTTGCATCGATGTCGCGAAGCCATTTTCTTTGCTGAGTCTGGGAAGTAATCTCGGTTTGAACTCAATGGAGGATAGCATTCGTCTGTGGATAGCTCTCGCCCCGCCACAGATGGAGGAGCTGCGGACGCATCATAGAATCCAGCCAGACATCTATACCTCCAGGATAGATTTGAGTGCGACCCATGCGCCCATTGGGCGTGCCACAGATGTTCAATGGTGTCACACTTACAACTACTTCGATTACAGCTTCCTCCAGGTAGAAATTACTGCTCTGGGTTACTTTCGAAAGATGGAGGCAAATGTACTGGAGAAGATTCAACCTGGTGAGTTTCGTTGGTATGGATTTCTTGTTCCAGAAGAACGTGATGAGCAGGGAAGATTGCTCTATCAGATCATCGACCCCATGGTTGCTAATGAGCCGGTTCATGAGCGTCCTGCTAGGAACTGAGGAATGAGCAAACTGTAGATTATTGTACTTTAGGTTTTGCTTGAGCCGTGCCAGCTGTGGCAAGTTGGTGAAGGTTCCCCTTTTGGATGCCTGTGGCCGATGAAAGAATGCTTTGGTAGTCGATGCTAACATGTTGCAAGATGAGAAGATGCAACCGTGTGGAATTTTCAATTTAAACGAAACAAACGAAACGAACGAAACATGAAACCCAAACAAGTTTGTGTGTTTTCAATGCGCCTTGTTTTTTTATTTGCAGTTGAGATTTGCTGTCAGTGTGTCGTTTGATGGGTGCAGTTTTGTGAAGATGACTTGTCAAAGGGTTCTTGCAAAACCACGGAGACCTGTTCTTCTCCAGAACACCTGCATGCATGTCAATGAGGGACAGTGAGTCTGTACTGCATATCGTAGGGAGCGCACAGTGAACTAGAACTCAAGGTGGTCCTTCATGGATTGAGGACTGGCATTCTTTTGTACAGGGGTTTGGTGAATTTCCATGATTTGAGGACGAGTACAGACCTTTATTGCATGTTGGAGCATGTGTGTCAATGGTTCGCAAAATTCCAGTATGTTGGAGACATCTGGCATTTTGGGAAACATCTTCGTCAGTTAGTTACATTGCTGAACTTACACAACATGTTGGTTGGTTTGGTTGTTTGGTGCTTGGGACATTGAGATTATAGGGCATGAGGCTCTATTGTCAGCCGGGACTTTCAAGTAGAGTGGTGCAAGCTCTTAGAACGCGCTTGGAACGCACGCTGAGAATGGCCGCTGAAGAAGGACGAGCCCGTTCCAGGTCCCGAGGACGTGAGGCAGATGAATCTGAAACCCCAGGTATGCCAGAGGGAACCCCAGGTATGCCAGAGGGAACCCCAGGTATGCCAGAGGGAACCCCAGGTATGCCAGAGGGAACCCCGGGCATGCCAGAGGGAGTTCCGGGTGATATGACTGCCGCGCCGCCACCAGCGCCTAGTGGTATGGAGGTCTTGGAGTTGACTCAGAAGATTTCAGAGTGTGCCACTAGGATTGGCAACGTGACTGAGGATCTGGCCATCACCTTGGATCATTTCAACCATGGAAGAGTGGAGTTGCAGAAAGGATTCCAAGAGTTGAGTACACAGATCAAGAGTACTGCACACTGTATCACCACGATGACATCAGGAGTGTCATTTCAGGCTGGAGAGATCACCAAGCTTCTCAAAGCTTTCGATCGGTGGGCTACCACAGGTCATTGGGCTCTAGCTGGCAGTCAGTCGGTGGAGACCAACATACAGGGAGTCCGAGGTGAGGTTGAGAAGCAAGCTAAGAAGTTGGAGGCCAGTCTTAGTAGTGGCTTTGAAAGCATTGGAGGGCATCTCCAAGAATTGGTGAAGCTGTTAAGGGAGCAACCTCAGAGTGCAGCAGTCCCAGCTGCAGTTCCAGCTTCAGTTCCAGATGGCGCGACAGATACTGGAACGCCCCTCACACCGGGAGCAATTGGTGCTCCGGCAGTTGGTGCTCCGGTGGTTGGTGTTCCTGGAACCACTGGGCGTGCTGGATCTACAAGGTCGGGGGGATTGCCATTGCTAGGTACTGGATCCACCAGTTCGGGGGGATTGCCATTACCAGGATCTGCTCACGTTACATCAGTTCTTCCACCTCCGGTGTTGCCAGTGTCACTCTTTATGGCATTCTGTCCGGAGCAGCCGAATGGGACGAGGCCAAATACTCCCCTTCCGATCCCGACGCCGAATCAGCGTGTGGGCATCGTTACCAGAGATGCGGGAACGGGGGTGCAGAGGATGTTGTCACCGACACCATATCGTCCTGAACAACTCACTGGAATCACCAGTGCCTGGGCTCCCCAGAGATTGTGGATGATTCGTGATGGGAACACTCAGTTCAGGAGGATTTACTGAGAGTGGAAATTCGGGACATTGGATACTGAGAGTTGAGAGAGGCCCGCCTGCTTCTTTTGGGTGAAACCCAGGATGCACATTCTTTTCTGAATTTCTTGCAGCCTGTGCGGTAGAGAGAATAGTTGGTAACTGGTGTTCCAACCTTTGGCCAGCTCGAGGTTCACTCTACTTAACATGTATTCGTTGCCGTCACTTCAGATATCTGTGCTTAGCAGAAAAGGAGAGAGGGAGAGCGGATCTGGAAGGGGGGCGAGGGATTTCGTTGAGTTGTATCCTGGAAGGATCAACTCTTGGTAGTGTAAGTAGATGTGCAATACATACATGAGACACAAGTGGCACATGAACATGTTTGTGGATTTGTTGCGAGTTTGTGTCTTGTGATTGTTGTTTTATTTTGGGAGTTGATGATGGTTTGTATTTGTCTGCCGCCATTTTCCAGATGATGACATGGCCAGATCCGATTCTCGAATGAAAGAAGAATCAAGGAGGATCCAGGCTAAATACCTGATGGAAATACATGTAAAGGTGTTTTGGTCTTGTTTTACTCATGGATGTCAGTAGATTGGATATCCCGGATTTGAGGTCCATGTCAGTGTTGTTGGAATTGTACTCTTGACGTTTCTAAATATGTTGATGTCAGTGGAATGGATTTCCCTGACGTTGTTAATATGTTTGTAAGTAGAATGGTCGTAAGTTGCTTTGGTTGTTTTTTGCTTGTTTGCTCAATATGCGATAGATCAGCCTTTATGCTGATCGGAATTCATTTTGGTGATGGTTTCGGATTAGTGGATTTTACCTCAAAAGGGGGCAAGGTCTGTTTTATTTTTGGAAATATGTCCTGAGCTTAGCGCGCCTAGCACTTGGCTTGTCAGAAGCTGGGTCTGCGTGGTGCCGCAAGGCCATGAGCTTAATTTTAGTTCCACTTTATCTGAGTATTCTGGACTGATGACAGTTTCGCTTGTCTGACACTCCTATCTTCCAATGGAAGACGTGGATTAGCTGAAACAGTCGGCCTTTGTTTTTGTGTTGACTCCGACAGTGCTTCGTTTGTCTCCGTCTTGGATCTCGTGTGCCGTGTGTGTTGTTGGTGTTTTCGTTTGTTTTAGGGAACAACAAACAGCACTGTAGTGGATCATGAATTGACGCCATGGTCTATTCGATCAGTTGATGATCTGGTATTGGAAGAAAGAAATCGTTCCGAAGAGCGACCGGATGTCGTGGAATTTCCAGAGGTGTTCTGACATTTCAGGGATGTACGTTGAGAACGATGTCCGAGCATCAAGCTCTGGTATCACTGAACTCTATGGAGAGCGAACTCTATGCACTTTAGAGTGTGAGTTAGGAAGTGGTATCTATGGAAAGATGTTTGGGAGAATTCTGTTTTCCTTCAAGGAGCTTGAATCCAGTGGGATTCCAGGAGTTCTTAGAACTGACTCTGATTTGTCAATCACACTGCTGAGAGGTTTGGATCTACCACAGAAATCTCGACACCTTGAGGTTTGGATTGAATGACTTCGAGAGAAAAGGTAGAACTCGTAGAGTTAAGAACCCACTATGAGAAGGAGGTCCAATAATCCAGCTGACGCTTTGACATCGTGGGACGGTTGATGGATTCTGAGCTGGTGATGTTTACTGGTTGAGGATAGACGGAAACTATGCCCATGGAGAAGTCGTTGAAGTATTGCTGACATCAGCGCTGACGATGGTTGTGGATATGGATGGGCTGTTTATTTATGATGAGCGAAGTGTTGGAGGAACAACCGTCTATTTCTTTGAGGATCAGTTGATTTCTCAGAGACAGTTATATGTTTTTGGAAACTTCGAATGTTTCAGAAGAGTTTAGACTTCATTTTCGTTGAGGTGCTTGGAATATCGAAGTCTCCTAGTGATGTGCGTTTAGGGCTGTATGATGGGCCCAAAAACGCCGCCAGGAGGCAGCTTACCCCCTGCCTCCTGGCGGGCTATTTTTGTTTGCGTGAGGGCAATTTTGAAATTCTTCAAGCCTTTGCGTGAGGGCAATTTTGAAATTCTCCAAACCATCATATGCATGCAAGCCCGGCTTCGCAGCTGAGGTGCGTTTATCCGATACAGAACCTACCAAGGTTCTACTTGGTCATGTGGCCCTTTGCATTTTTGCTCGTGTGCATCTTAGGGCCCAGAATCAACAAAACTAAAGGGACCAAACATAAAATTTGGAGGATCAAAAAATCAAAACCCTTGAATTGGGGATTTTGGAAACCTTAAATTGGAGATTTGGAACCCTTAAATTGGAGATTTGGAATCCTTAAATTGGAGATTTGGAACCCTTGAATTGGGGATTTTGGAACCCTTGAATTGGTGATTTTGGATTCACTCAACAATAGATATATTTTTGGACATTGCATAAATGAACCAAAAAAAAATACACCACAGAAAACGAAATTCACATGCTTGGGGTTTATTTTTTTTCGCCCTTATTAACACCATAATGCCGCTTAATAAGCCCCGTCGGTTTTTCAAAAATGTTTGAATAGGAGTCCATGCGCTCCCAAGCGTGCAATGGAAACATCTATTGAGTCAGAAAAAAACCTACGCATCTAAACTAAATGAGAAAATGCAGCTAAACCAGAAACAGCTGCATCAGAAAAAACAAGCAACAGAACAACAAACATCGGCCCGATCAGCGGGGCCATGTATCAGCTTTTGCAGCTGCTTGTGGCGTGCGCTTGGGAAACCAATTCACAGAGCGGTTTGTGCATCAGCGAAGAGTCCCTACAGGATTTGCTTGCGTTCGATACGGAATCGAATCTGGCAAGCAACAAGTTTTTCCACTGGTGTGTATGTATGTTTTGAAACTTGTTTTTGCTGGGACATAACTGCGCATGTTGATGTTGACGGCTTTTGGCTAAGGAGCCGCGATCCATCGTCAGCAGCAAGGGTCCAATGGAGTCTGACACGCAAAGCTGGCTGGTACCTTCAGAGCACCCATGCATCAACTTTCCAAGTGGACAACAGTGTGTTTGATGTGGGCGTCATCCCAAGTTTTTTGCAGAATGTCTTAGACATCAGTGTTGACGCTGAAGAGTGGTCCAGGATCGGATTTGACTTGGGCATGGGCAAGTTAATCACTTCAATAACGGTGTTGAAAATATATTGTGTGTGGGCATTTGGGTTTGGAAATGTGATATGTTTCAATAGGTTGTAATGCAAACATTCCAGACCTGAATGTTTTGAAACACATCCTGGTAGGACAGTGTCATTGGCCTTGGAAAGCATACGTGCGAGGTCGTCGACGCATCCACCGTTTTTTTTGCAGCAGGATGATTCCCAGATTCAGTCCTTCCAATGTGGATCTGCTTTTTCACCCCAAGATTTGCCACCGACTAGCGGTCCACAGCGCAGTGCATCAGATACTGCTTCGGTGGCCTGGATGAAAGATTAACTTAACATGAAATCAAGATTTTCGGAGGCATTGACTCCCCAACTGGCTATTCAACAAAATTCCTTTCGTTCAACTAGGCCAACAAGTGGACCATGATTCCGTTTTAGCCGCCCATTTGAGCCCGCAATCTCACGGGTCAATTCAAGGACTGTGCTAGTTCGGTGGTTACTGGTGGACTTTCCATCAGCCAAAGTCAAAGTGAAAGAATTGCAGAGCTAGAGGAGAAACTGCGAAAGATGAAGGTCGATCTAAAGAATGTCGCTTGGATGTTTGCTGATTATTGGGTTTGGGCCACTTGAGTCCCCTTGAGTTTCTCTCAGGCATCACCCGTCAAGCCTCTCTGCAAAAAGGGTAATGACTAATGGATGGTCCTCGCATTGCTTAAAAAGATGTCACGCGCAGTTTTTCTAGATCTGGCCTATAGAGATGGGAGGGGTTTTGGCTGCCCGCTTCCGGACAATGGGGGTGCGAAGGGTTTGGGAAGTGGGGATGGGTTTAGGTTGCCCATGCTTCCCAACAGTGGGATGGTAAGGGCTTGGGACGTGTGAGCTTTTTATTTTGAAGATTATTGAAGCATTGGGGGTGAGTTTGGGCTGCCCATGCTTCCCAACAACGGGTTGAGAAGGTTTTGAGAATGTTCCAACGCCTTCAGAATGAAGCATGCCCAACAACGAGGCAGGAATGTTTTGGGAAGAGTGCCAAAGAATGAAGGCTGCCTATGCTTTCCGACAATGGGCTGGGAAGGGCGGGAATAATTTGGGAATGGGCCAAAGCTTCAATATTGCAGCACGGGGAAAGGTGAGATAGTAGCACCCTCTCGCTAAGGGCCACAGATATTACCCAAAGACTACAACACCTGTGTCTCTACCGAAGAGCAGCTAGAGCGCTTTTTCTGCTTGGACTATGCTACCAAGTCTTGAGCCACAGAGTGGCGCAGTGGTCGCATGAATTAAGTGATTTGCGGTAAACACGTAGACTACTAAGCCTTTGCATAGAGGCGTAAATCAAAGAGGATCACACGGTTGGGCTGCCCAAGCTTTCCAAGGAAGGGTTCCGATCGCGAACCCAACAAAAAGTTTCAATTTCTCTTGCAAGAAAAGCTAGCGAAAAATGGAAAAAACAGCCGATCTGGTCATGGGTGATGGTTGCTAGCCCTTGGCGTGCCAACCAATGACAAAGGTGGTTAGGAAATCGTCCATAAAGGGTTCTAGTGTTTTTCCTATGTGGGTACGAATCAAAATACAAGGTATGGATCAAGGCCCCGGGCCCACACACGATCCATAACCCCCGATCCATACCTTGATTCATACCCTATGTTACTGCATGATCCAAACCCCTGATCCATACCCCTTTCTCGTTGAAGAAAGATTGATGCTGGCCCTACTGCTGCTTTTTATCCTAATACTGCTTCTGGTCCTAGTACTGCTATTCCCGTTGCTACTACTGTTGCCACTACCGTTGCCACTACCGTTGCCACTACCGTTGCTACTACTGCTGCCTCCGCTGCCTCCGCTGCCTCCGCTGCCTCCGCTGCCTCCTCCGTTGCCTCCTCCGTTGCCTCCGTGCTGCTGCTGCTGCTGCTGCCGCCACTACTAGTCATCTTCCTCCCAGGAGCTGCTGCTCCTGCTGGTCCTGCTCCAGCTGCTGGTGCTGGTTCACTTCCTCCGCGTGTTTCTGGTAGTTGGACACATGCAACTAGTTGATTAGCTACTATAGCAATATTGCAAGCGCACCTTGGAGGCTAGTAAGACCGGTTCTAGTTTCAATAGGTGCCTCTTGTAGCTCTAGCGGCGCTATGATTACAACTCCTTCTGTTTCTGCTGTGCCTGGCACGTGTAACTAGACTAGACGCCCCGCTCTCTTCCTTCACAGCCATAGCCGGAAAGCCGGCCTAGATAGCGTGTCCCGATCCATACCCGAACCCAGTCACGCCACAATAAATGCCAATATGAGAGTCCGATTTTATTACTACTGCTACTGCTACTGCTGCGGTTGCTTCTGCTTCTGCTGATTCTTCTTCAACTACTACTGCTACTACTGCTGCTGCTGCTGCTATTCCTACTCCTACTACTCCTACTCCTCCTACTACTCCTAGTACTACTGCAGCTGCTGCTGCTGCTGCTTCTACTACCATTGGGTTACTAGTACTATTTGGACTTTTACTAGTACTACTGTTACTGCTACATATTACTACTGCCATTTCTACTGCTACTGCATCTTCTCCTTCTATTGCCACTATTGCTGCTGGTGCTTTTTTTTTTCCTTCTCCCTCTACTAGCTGTAACAGTTTTAGCAGCAACAGTAGCAGGAGGAGAAGTAATAGCAAGTAGGAGATAGCAGGAGTATCAGCACAGTTTGTATGCTATGACCATTACGAAAGGGTACGGATCAGGCACCTTACGTAAGCACTCCCGATCCATAGTACGGATCACCGCGGAGCGATACATACCGATTTTTGGCCCGCACCCATGATGTGCTCACAGGCGCCATGAACAACTTACATCGGCACTCCATGGCTTCCGTGACTGTGCAAAACTAAATTCCAACCGGGGGGTGGATTATGATGGCTGTTTTTTAAATTGGGAAAGCGCAAGAATAGACGTACAGAGGTTCAGTTTTCACGAAAAGCCATGATCCATAGATCCCGTGGTTCACATGCGTTGCAAATATGATCACACAGGTTTTTCAGGTAGTTATTTCATTGGTTCCGATGCCGGCCCTTTGCTTCAGTGTTTCGGCCTGTTTTCAGTAGCGCAGTGCAATTTGTGTTCCTTGTGGTTGCACATTCGAAATATTCTTGCCAGAAGCTTTTTTTCCCATAGTATATGTAAAGAAAGTTCGGTGACCCTGGGATGTTTTCCAGGAGCAGGTCAAAAAGTCGAAGATGTCGCAAAAGGTTATCCAGCTCAAGAATATGAACAAAAACCTTAAACGGAAACTAGAGCGTGCAAATCAGCAGAATGTTTCCTTGCAGAAAGAAGCTGAAGAAAGGGCAGCAGACAACTGCCTCCAACTCAAGCGAAGAAGGGGTGGCAAAAGCGCACAACTCACTTTGGAGGGCAGCTTTGCCCTCGGAATACGCCGGAATTTCTCAAACATCGCTACTTCAGATTTGGGAGCTGTCCTTCTTGAGGATATATCAAGGTTCACCGTCGCAAGATCGGAATGCAGAACAGGTTCTGCTCTGCTGGCATCAAGCCGAATGTGGTTTTCTGCATTGTATGCAGATATTTGTGACCCGCACAATGCCCAAGATGGATTCAGTCTGAACATCTATTCCTGGAAGCAGGACGCGACGAACTCCGGAATCTTGAAAGGGTCAAAACTGTCGGGGCTGATAATGCGATCCGCCCGCATGAGAACATGCTGGGGTTCCCAGGCTTCCCAGTTACGGGACTTAAATTGAAACGTTTTGAGAGATGAGTTTTGTCAGTGGATTTTGTTGTCACTTCTGGGTTATGAAGAATTGTTTGTTACTTTCTTTTGGAAAGAAAATGATATTAGACATAACTCTCAAAGTTGCTTGGCGTCAACGAGCTTATGCTTGGGGAACTCGTTTTATTTACGTTTGTTCTGGAGGCGGTGGCTTCAGATCCTTCTCCAACTGCTGACACCAAAGCTCTTGATGCCGAAATTGATTTCAGTGATTGGTTTGATCTCATCGTCCGTGTGTCCGATGTTTTGCCCGTTGAATGTGGCGATTCCGAAACCACAGTTGCCCAAACATTGAAACAGTTGGGTGCGCTGGGGTGCTTGACATGGAAGAATGTGCAAGAGGATCCGGCCTTGCAAAAGCGTTGTGGCTTATGTGATGTGATTTCAAGCTTTGATATTTCTCCTTGTTTGGATTTTCTTCTGCTTGGGCGGGTCGTTTTGCCATGTGGCACTGCGGGACTGTGCCAGCCAATGGCTGCTTTCCATTCCATGTCTTTTCCTTTTTCCAAGCTAGGGCCCTGTGTTTCCAGATTCAAGGTTTCACCGCTTCTACACATATTTGCGCCCGCTGGCTAAGGAATGGGGTCGTCCATTGGTACCTGTGCACCACAGATGGAGGCTCAAATGAGGTAGGAGCCCGTCGAATCATACATAGTGACATCAAAGACGTTAACAATGCCTTCTTCTTTGACACCACTTGTGTGCAACACTCTCAGCACTTGATTTCACTTTCAGCGCTCAAGGCTGCGGACAGAAATTTGAAAGGGGTTAGAGATTGGAAGTATTTCAGCAGCCTTGCTGTGTGCACAAACGTATGTCGTGATGTCAGCAAGAAGCTCTTTGGTGCATGGACTGCTGCCCATGGGTTTCCCTCTGCGAAAACACATGTCAAGACGCTTTTCCCTAAAGCAGTCGCTGGAAGATGGTCCGGCTGCGACCGGCCCGAGCAAAGATTTCTGCAGTGCGGGCAAGACAGACTTGCCCCAGTGTTGACTAGCGTCTTGAAACAAAAGATTGACTCGAAAGACCCTTCCGAAAAAGCCACAGAATCCAAGTCGGTCAATGACATTGCCATTGAAGAAGCAAAGGAATACTCAATCAGAATGGGCAAGTGGCGACGTCGTTGTATCGAGTGTGTTTCAGACCGTCTCTGGTGGCAATGCGTTGAAGTTATGAACGTGACACGCAGTGTTCTGTCGCATTTGTCGAATTTTCTGCACAAGCAAGATGTGTCAAACCATGTCTATGAGTTGTGCACCTGGAAAGCAGCAGCACTTTTCCAGGAGCTCGACCTGGTTTGGCCGCACTTGCGGGACTCGAATTGCGTGACGGGGGAAGGTGATGAGGCACAGTTTGTCCGAGACTTTGCGACGCCTGCTTGAATTTGTCTCTTGTTGGGTTTAACTGCAAGCCCCCACTATACCCCTTTTCAAATTTGGCGCCTTTTGCCTTTTGTGTTTCAATATGCGAAATCTTGGCGCAATCCCAGCAGTCCAATTTCCACCGAGCCTGTCTTGTGTCGCTTTTTGCAAGTAGCGTCGCCAAGCCCTAGTCTCCAAAAACACAATTTAGACACGGTGGATATTATTCCTCGCAAGGTTGCAAGATTTTCTTAGCCAACTTGAGGAAACAAGAAAGAATTGACCAAACTATTTGGATGGCAAGAAGAGGTTGGTTTTCGTGAAAGATGCCCTTGAAGTGATAGGGCTTTATGATATCATGGTTGGTATTCTTTTGTGGGTGTTGCCTACAATCGAGTGTCGGAAAAAAGTGCAACCCTGTTACTCCGAGATGCAGCGGCACTTGCGTGATATTGTGATATTGTTTCTTTTTAGCTGGCCGTTTTTAGCTTGCCGTCAGATCAATTTGTAAGTGTCTCTTCTTGCAGAGTGTTGTAAACAAAATTCTCAAGCTGTCCAGAATACCCGAGTGAAGTTTCAAGACTTGTCGGTCTCTCCTTGTGTGCACTATTGTGCACTTCTGGTACACGGGTAAATGGACACACACACACACACACTCATGTCACATGTCGACAAGTTAACAAGTCTGCCGTGGAAAAAGTTTTGTGCAAGCACAACCCAGAAAGTCATGAGTCACGCAGTGTGAGTATGAACTTCAAATTCTGCGTTGTGTCGCTTCTTTTAGTACATGGTGTTTTGAGGATGGACATCTTCTTGCACATTGCTTCTGGCTACGAACGCAAAGTTGCGAGTCCCTTGAAGCAAGATCCTTATTTGCTGGTTCTGCTGGTGAAGCGCCCTCCGAAGCAGTACTGATGCTTGCTTGCAATATCGGACCGGGCACAAGTAGTCCATATGGCCCAACCTACTTGCATTAAAATGAAGCATGGGGTTTCCATAAGCAAAAGTGTGTGTGTGTGTGTTTGCCGCTCTATATGTGTGGGTGCTGCAATTTTTTGCTTTGCCTTCATTCAACGGTCAGCTGAGCAGTGTTCCGGCATGTTGCGGCACTGCAGGCCGCGAGCGACAGCTCACTGCCAAGCACATTCTGGATTCACCTGAGGCAGAGTTGCACATAAATTTGCAGAAACTGCGGAAGCTCGCTGGGTACCGTGAAGATTTGGCTTTTGCTGCAACCACTGGGTTTTGCGGCTGGCGTCTCTATGTTACACTTTTTGGGGTATTCACCATGGCAGAGGCTGATGTGCAGGAATCAGAGAGGCTGAACAAGGCACTGACGCTGTACGGCCACCGGTGCCCAAATGGCAGCCTGGAACTTGGGTCATCCAGAGCGGCAATAAAACATCTACTGGGGGTTGGAGGCTATGGAATCGGAGGGATGAGGAGATTCAAAGATGTGAAGCCCACAGCGACCCGATTGTTGCACGAGTGTGTGGATGCTTGGCCTTTACTGGATGAAGTGGAACGCAGCTTGGACAGGTTTGGGTGTGCTCACCGACGCAGCGACGTTCCATCATTGGCAGACGCCAAGAAGGCTGAACCGCAACTCAATTTGTTCCAGTCGGCTCGACTGGGAGCATCAAACTTGTGGGCCGTGTCAATGAACTCAAAGTTGGGGGCCTACCGAAAAGACAAATCATACCATATCCAGCATGGTTTGACTGCACTGGCATTCACGGCCTCCCCCAAGCCAGTGAAAGATGCTTTGCACATTTTCCTTGTGACTGACAAGGTTCGTACCACCCTTCACTTGGCGTGCTGCCGCAAAAGCATGGAGCGTGATGATTGCTATGTTTTCCGGACACCACTTTGCATCTTGAAATCCCATGATCTCTTCCAGCGTTTCTACAAGTGGGTCTGCGTGGACAAGCAAACTATTGACGTTTTCGAGTTGTCTGTTCATACCCAAGAAGTTTCCCGGCGAAGCAACCACTCATTGGTTGTGTTTTATCCTGTTGCTTAGGAAACATTGGTTTGGACTGACTGTTTGGTTTTGAAGTCTTGAAGGCCTGGTTAACACCAATTTGGTTGAACTTCTTTGCTAGACTGGATTTTCCTTAATGGTTCGATGTTTCTGACGAGCTGACCAACTTATGTCACATGTCTGACTCGGACTCGCCAAAAATTATCTCACCATGTGTCTTGGAACGGCCCCTGCCTCTCTGCTACCAAGG
The DNA here is from genome assembly GCA_947184155.2 of Cladocopium goreaui. Lineage (NCBI taxonomy): Eukaryota > Dinophyceae > Suessiales > Symbiodiniaceae > Cladocopium > Cladocopium goreaui. The sequence goes on from CAMXCT020001777.1 coordinate 72,697, forward strand.
ACGGGCACTTTTGGCCAATTCCAGGATCAGAGACGCTGGCATTCTCATTGAGGCATCTCAAAAAAGCGTCCCGTGAAAAGCTTGAAGCATGGGCTGGGTCTGAGCCCGCAGGGGATCCAGCAGGTCATGACGGTCATGAGCGTGTAGATGATTCTGGAGAGGGGGATGAAGAGACAGAAGATTTGTCAGATGTTTTCAGAGAGCTGAAATCTCAACGAAACAATGAAAACAATCCGGCTGACGATGATGACAGTGACTCTCAGGATGACGACGGTCCGGCGTTCGAGGAATTTTTGGGTCTCATGGAAGAGTATGAAGCCAACCACGTATCCTTTTTGTCAGATTCTGAGGTTGCTAGGGCCGTTGGCTCTCAGGAGTACCATGCTGCTGATGAGTGCAACGGAAATGACTTGGATGATGCGTGGACTTGTGAGCAGAGAGAGGAGACACTGGAAATTGAGCGGGCCCGGCGAGAACGTGACTTGGTACAGGGTGCCCTTCTTGGTGGCTTCAAGGTTGAGGGCCAACATTTCCTTGACATTGCTTCTTCTGAAATGGTCGAGCCATGGCAGCAGGGTGGCGTTTCTTTTCCAATGGCATCAGTGGGCATCAGTGAATTGAATGTGATTTGTAACATGCATGCACGTTTTTGTATATGTAAAAAGGAATTTTGAAATACACACCATTTTTTGCGTAGGCATACACATGTGTATCTGTATTTGTATAAGTACAGACAGAAACGGACAGTAAGGCCAGAACACCAACAGGAAACCGCCATAATATGAAATAGCAAGAAAAAAACCAAACAGGTGAAACGGTGAAACGTGAAAGCAGCAACAGCAAGCAAAAATGGCTTTCACCACAAATTCAGAACAACAGCTAAACTTGCTATGGACCCATACCAGCAGCAGCAGCAACCCGTCCAAACTCCAACGCGGCAACAGCACACCACCGCCGCCCCCCAACCACCACCGCCACCACTGCCACCACTGCCACCACTGCCATCACTGCCACCACTATGCCGCCACTGCCGCCATGCCGCCACTGCGAACACAACCACCACAACCACCACAACCACCACAACCACCACAACCACCACAACCACCACAACCGCCACAACCGCCACCCCGCCACAGTGCCACCCTGCCGCCTGTCCACCCATTGCCACCCCTCCACATGCCAGCAGTGCCACCATGACCACCAATGGCCACCAGTGCCACCACCACCCCACTGCCACCCCCTACCCCCCGCCGGCCCTCACCTCTCCTCCCCCCCCTACCCCCCCCTCCCTCACCCCCACCCCCCCTCCCCCTGACCCTCCACCCCTCCCCCCCAACCCCACCACCAACACCCCACCACCAACCACCCCACCACCACACTGTACCACGATGATGCTTGAAGGGCATTTTGGCATGAGTTAAGGAGCGCAGTTTCACGCTGGCAAGACTTGAGAGAATGTAAAAGATTGTAGATTATCTTGCTACTGGGGAGACCCTTTGGCTTGGACTCGCAACCGTTGCCGAAGTTGAATGATTCATGTCATTTATGTTTCCAGCTTGATAAGTTTAAAGTTTGGATCGAGAAAGTAACGTGCCTGTTGGGCCTGTTGGCCCAAATCGGCGGTTGCAACGCTGGAGGACGGGGCGGTTGAGGAAGAAGCCATATTGGAAGCTTCGTTGCAAAGTTCAACCTTCCTTGGCAATTTCGGTCCCGATGAGCCAGAAACAGAATCAGGCAACCCCCATTCTCATGTTGAGGGGGATGCGGTTTCCATGTCTATGTCTGCCAATGCATTTTCGTTGGAACAGAAGCAATGGCTGGAATTTGCAAAGCCATTGATTGAGGATGGTCACGGTTTGCCTGAGAAAACTCTTGAGCGTCAACTTCACCATGTTTGTTCTGCTCTTGAATGCGCATTCAACGTCTGGAATGCTGAAGCTTCTCAGTCCTGTGAGCTTTTTGCAGTGGCACATGAAGCGCGGCAGTCCCAGGATTTTGGACGGAATTTGTCTTTGGTTTGCATTCCACTGCCTGGCGAGGGTGGGGACAGTGACCCTGAAGCGTGCTGCCTTCATGCACGCTTTATTCATTGGCAAGACCATGGAAAATATGGCCGACCAATTGAGCTAGATAGCCATCACAGAGTGAAGGCATTGGTTTGCGTGGGGAAGTTGCGGGAAGCCTTGCATTTGGAGCCTTTTTCCGCCCAGCACACCATAGTTCCAGATGTGGGAGTGGCTATGCAACGGGCACGGGGCTACCGATTTGTTGAGCGGCCTGTGATGCCTGCCAACATGTTGCGCTTGCAATTGATGTGCAGCACTGCTTTGCAAGCGCAGCAAGAAACTAGTGAGTCGATAAGTGCCACTTTGGAACTCGAACCTAATGTGAGTTGCTGTCTGTGCCGGCAGAATTTACCGGACACAGAAGTGACTAGAAGAATCCACGGACTTGGACAGGGATCATTGTTTCGATGCGCATGCTGTGTTCAGTTTCTTAGCTCAAGTGGGAACGATGGAGCAACAGAATTGGATTGTGTACACTGTTTCTGTATACTTGCGAACACCCGCATTCACTCTAATGGGCCGACAGGGGAATTTAAGACACACCGGCCGCCCTGACGCATGTCCTTGGATAGGGTATATTATTTCTCTGCTTTTAAGGGCTTTTAAGCGCTGTTTGGCTGTGTGCAGTATGTATTCTAAACTTCGAAGATTTGCTGGTCGCTTGCGCTTGCGTGTCAGGATTTGGCATACCGGCTGCTCAAAGATTCTGGCAGATGGAGTGCGAGCGTTGCGCAGTGTGCTGCAGCCGTTGCCGGTATTTTCCAGGGGCTCTTTGCCGCTTTGCTTTGCGGATGGCAGGACATTGTCCTGAGAAGTCAACAGTGGGTAGGTACAAGTTGAACGTGGAGAGGTACAAACCCCCTCACCTGAGTTAATTTCAATCAAAGATTCGGTAGAGGTCTTGAGATTCTGTAAGGCTGTAGATTGACAGACAAAGGCCTAAGATTCACCTCCTTGTTCCTCAGTGTCCCTCCTTTTTCTGTCAAGGTTGTCACTGATTGTCCACATTTTGTTTTGAGTTTGTTCCGCTTCAAGTCTTATGAAAACTCATGCAGAAAATCATCCTTTCAAGTGTTGAATATATTCACGAACTGCCTCCTGGCGCTTGCAAGCTTCAAACTTCACCATTTTCTAAAATGACGAGCAACCTTTTTGATTGCATGCGGTGAATGAAAAGCTATGGAAACAACTGCTTTGCAAAATGCCGGTCTTCGGTCAAGACCCCATGGCAGGACAAGCTGCTGCGATGCCTGTGCTTGGGCAATGGACTGCTTCGAGCAGCAGGCGACATTTGGCTAGACCGTTAGCCGCAGGCAACAAAGGTTTATTAATAGAGATCCTGAACATTTGACTTTGCCTGTTTTGGGCATTCGGTAGCTTCGCATTGAGCCCATTCGTGGGGTCTAACTCTGACCCTGACAGCTTCTTTCATGAATCTCAAACCATGGTGAAAGCAATAACACACCCCACTATGCTGTGGGTAGGCTACCATATTTAGGCATTTGGACATAGGAGGATTGGAAGTCTTTTCATATCAGCATCAGCCTGCTGAATCTTGGGGCAGGAGTGCAGTGCTGACGACATCGACAACACCGTCCCTTCTAGATTGAATGATGGGGTCCTGGCAGGACGGCAGCCGTTATGGAGCCATGGAGTCATGGAGTCATGGTCATGATTAGTCAAACAACATTTAAGGGTTTGGGCATTCTGAGATCGAAATTCACGGTTGTAGAGAAATGCCGTGGCTGAGCGCCTTATTTGTTTTTGATGCTCGCCCCACATGGTGCAAGAAAACGGGACCAATCATGGAACTAAGGTAGACTGAACTGGGGAACGTGTGGCTAAGGTAGACAGGGGCCAGACAGGGGGAACATGCGGGGTAATATCGGATATCTGAAAGGCCTGTTGATTTCGAGGGTTGTTGCAGTTTGGAGACATTGGAACTTGGTCCGTGCATTATGTCACTATACATCATGACAAGAAGCGGGCTCAACTATGACCATCATCAATATTAGAAATCAGACTTGAAATCAGATAACATGAGAAATGCTGATTACTTGCATCCATCCCACCACAGTCTTTAACACCATCAAGGGACTTAGATTCAGTTGCCACCTGTGGCTGATCTTTTCTTTTTGTTGAAGTTGTTTTTTGGCAGGTGTTCACAGCAGGGCAATCCGATCGACCAAATGCTTTAGTCAATCCTTGCTGTTTCGATAATTGATGTGCTTACCACTGTCATCGCTTTCCCTAATATATCAATGCCCATACCCGCTGTTCCGGTCACATCACATCAGTATGCTGACTGACTTCAAAGTGGATCCAACTCCCAGAACCAGCATCGACGCCCAATCAAACAAACCCAGCTTGCTTAGTTTGCTTGAGTTAGCCCGCTTCATATATATATATATATATTATTTTTACAAGCAAATTGTATATATATATATATATATAAAAACAGTATGTATATAAGTATCAGTCACTATGAATATGAATTTGTCATGTTTTGCTGTGTTGGCTGCTGGCCGTTGGAAATGGCCACTTGTCCCGGCCAGGAGGAAGCATGGAGAGCAATGCAGGACTCCCAGGACTCCGAGCGATTGGTTCTGGCAGCATTTTTTGCTTTTGAAGCCGGTCACTTTGGAATAGAACGCTGAAATCCAATTTCTATGTTCGGACTGGGAAAGATAGTGGATGTTGAAGCATATTGATCCATATTGACGCAATGCTGACATTTTATATTCTGGTGATACTTTGCCATCTAACCGTTTGGTGTTCCAGGCTCTTTCAGGCTTGACTTTCTCTCTCTCTCTCTCGTTTGCCCGCGTTTCGCTTTTATTTGGGCTACAGGCCGTCATGGTCTTTGCAGCGCACACAGATGCACACACACACAACACACACACACAAACATATGCACACACTGCAGGTGTTCAAAACTTCTGGTCTACAGTGCTGGAAATGTTTGTTTTGGCCACCAGGAGCCATGAGTCTTGGTCCCTGAGTTGAACATGAAAGAATGAGAAGGCGCGGGGGTGGATCTCGCTGTTGTAGCGGACCTGCCAGGTGACGGTCTCTAGATTTTGGACAAGGGTGCAACTCCTTCCCTTCCCCTTCCCCTCCCATGCCTTCCCTTTCCTTTACTTCTTCCTTCCCTTCTTCCCTTCTTCCCTTCTTCCCTTCTTCCCTTCTCCCCTTCTTCCCTTCTTCCCTTCTTCCCGTCTTCCCTTCTTCCCTTCTTCCCTTCTTCCCTTCTTCCATTCTTCCCGTCTTCCCTTCTTCCCTTCTTCCCTTCTTCCCTTCTTCCCTTTCCTTTACTTCTTTCCTGCTTCCCTTCTTCCCTTCTTCCCTTCTTCCCTTCTAATGCCATTCTTCCTTCTTCTCTTCTCCCTTCTTCATTCTTATCCATTCTTCCATTCTTCCATTCTTCCATTCTTATACCTTCCATTCTTCATCCCTTCCTCCTCCCCCTCACTCACCCTCCCCTCCCCGCTTCCTCCACTAGCACCTGCCCTGCCTCCCTCCCCCTCCCCTCCCCTCCCCTCCCTCCCCTCCCCTCCCCTCCCCTTGCCTTCCCTTCCTTCCACTTCCCTTCCCCTCCCTTCACACCCCTTCCCTTCCCTTCCCTTCCCTTCCCTTCCCTTGCCCTCCCTTTCTTTCCATTCCCTTCCCATCCCTTCTTCCTCCACTGTCGGGGGGCCAGCTAGTGAAGTAATCTCTCGTCAGAAGCTCATGGCTCATGGCGCTCAGTCTGGGCACGCGCAGGGCCAAACACATGCCAGAAAGAATGTTAGATAGGATGCCAGAATACATGCCAGAAATAATGCCAAAATAGATGCCAAATAGATTGCCAGAAAGAATGCCAGATAGAACGTCAAAATTTTGTCTGAGATAGAATGCCGGATAGAATGTCAGAACATATGTCAGGTAGAATGCCAGGTAAGATGTCAGAATATATGTCAACTAGAATGGCAGCAAATAGAAAGGCAGCAAGACATATGTCAGACAGATAGAATGCCAGAAAGAACGGAAAGCCAGAGGACATGACATGTCAAATTCAAATAACCAGATGCACTGCAAAGCCAGTTAAATAGATTGCCAGGTAAAATGCCAGATAAGATAAGATGTCAGAATTGATGCCGTAGATGTTAGACTGTCAGAAGATATTTTATTTTGAATGCCAGATAGAATGTCAGTAAATTATTTCTATATCTGTTTATATAATATATATATATATCTGTTTATATATATATATTTGTTATATATATATATATTTGTTTATATATATATATATTTGTTATATATATATATCTATATATATATATTTGTTTGTATATATATATATTTGTTCATATATATATATGTATTTGTTTATATATATATTACAGTTCTATGTGTCAGGCAGACTGTCGGTGGGGATCACTCGAAGAAAGAAATGTTTCATTCAGTATTCGAGTATATTTGGCCATGTTTTCCCTTCGTCATTGGTTTCAACATGGCAATGGAACACGTGGATGTGCCTTGCATCCTTCAGGCTTTTGTGGAGATCACATGAATTTTACCACTTTGCCAGTCAGTTGTTTGCATGCTCCACGCTGCATGCTGCATGGGCATCAATCTGGTCCCTGTACATCGGTAGCGGTGCCATCTCCTGTATTTCATGATAATGATATGTACATTCGCAACTCAACCATGGACAGTCCAATGGACAGTGGAATGAAAACATGAGAAACTTGCGGAAACATCTGGCTCAAGTTGGCTTGTCAGTCTACAAGAACAAGAGTCAGCAAATTGGTTTTCAATAGTATTATTTGATCTGCTTTGATCCCTTAATTTGAACCTTTTTGGCCTCTGAGACCTGGACGCAAAAAAACAACATTTTACATACGTATCCTTTTCTTCAGCATGGCCGGACGATGATGCCATTGGCAATGAAAACCTGATGCCATTGACCATATCCTTGTCCTCCGAGTCCTCCTCCGTGGCCTCTTCTGGTGACGATTCTGATGTTGAAGTGCGGGAAGTGATTTGTATATCTGACTCTGAACCTGAATTGCAGCAAAGCTGCGAATGTGTTGCAGCGGGCATTTGGCGAAGCTGCACAGTGTGCCGGGGGTGTCAATCGTGCTGCTCTTGCAGGGTTCCGCTTGGGCCAGAGAATGCAGACTTGGACCTGAGTCTCAGCAACAGCGATAGAAGTGACAGTGACGACGATTACAGCCCTTCTGTGATTTCTGGCATTTCTGAGATTTCCGGCTGCTCAGATTGCTCAGACACGTCTTCTTCACACTGGGGTTATGCTGATCTCCCATTGATTGAGCAGCTGAGGGAAAGGGAGAGGGCAGAGATGGCTCTGGAGAACACCAGTGAGTCTAGTGACAGTGCCAGTGAGTCTGGGTTGAGCTCCTCTTCAACCAACACCTGAAACACTTGAATGAATGTTGCTAGTTGCTATGGCCGCTTGGAGGCGGTGAGGTGAGGGATCACTGATGGTGCCTTCATGTTTGGTGAACTGCTAGACAGGCTGGACATGCCGATGACTGACTTTGGTATAGCTACCGCTATAGTGTCCGTTTCACAATTTTGTATAGTCTGCGAGCGTGTCGTGGAAAACAAACAAGATGTTTGTAGTGTTGCTGCTTCTTTTCAGTTTTGATTTTGAATTTGCAGGAAGGCTGCCAGCCAGCTTATCCAATCCTGCCACTCTCGAGTTAGCCCATGGAAACCCACAGAGACACAGAGACTCCATACACATTGTCGTGGAAAAATTCACCAAAAGCGCAATAGAAATCCATGTTTTCCACCAAAAACATATTTGGTTTCGAATTTCGAAATGTGAAGAAAATTGGTGCCGGAAAGCCCTTCCTCGCAGCCTATCATGCCAGGAGGGGCTTCTCAGCGCCCTTTGTGTGCCAGGAGGCTGGTTCCTGGCAGGGGGGTGTGTGACAGGAGGCTGGTTCTTGGCAGGGGTGGCTGCCAGGAAGAGGGGTCCTGGCAGCGACAACAGTGCCAGGAAGCTGCTTCCTGGCAGCCAAATGCTGCCAGGAGGGCCTTCCCGCCAACAAAGGGCTGCCAAGAGCCTCTTGACGTCATTGTCCGTGAACAAGTTACACCTTGCAATTGGCTTTGTGGTTTCCTTTTTTGTTTGCATATGTGCATGCAGCCCGCGTGGTAATTTGGCAGTTGTGATCATTAAAATGAAGATTTGAAGAGCTGTAGCCAACTTGCTTTTCAAGTGCCAGTGCATGTTGTGAAGTAATTACACACTGTATGTTTCAACAAGCAAGCAGCTGGCCAAGCATGTTTAGCAGAATTTGGCGAAGCTTGCGATGGCTCCGCTATAGGCTCAAGGACTCTTAGGGTTTAGAGGTCTTAAGTCGCGAATTTCTGAATTCGGAGACATTCAAGGAGATGACGAAGAAACGGGGCACGTCTGTTGCTGGTGACCCACCAGCTGCCAGATCGCCAGCGCCACGGTCGAAAGGTGGAGATTGCCGAGGTTTGCTCATCAATTCCACCCACATTTCGAAGTTCTTAGCCCCTGTTGTGACCAGAAAGACGCACGAAGTCCGCAACACAAGTTGCCGTGTGGTCAAGGCTGGTGGGCAAATTTATTTAGTGGAGTCCGGAATCAAAAATAGTGAGAAGAAAGGGGTTTTCCGCATTGCTGCCAGAGCGGAATTTCGTGGAAACACTTTTGTGCCCCACGGTGATTTCATGAAACATTTCGCAAAGCACAGAGTTACCCGTGAAGAATATGATGCCGTTAAGAAAGGCTGGGTTGACAAGGGCGGCTGTCAGTTGTGGGAGCTGATCATCAAGGAGGTGTACGATCCCCCACTCTATTTAGTTCCACGCCAGGGTGAGGACAGGCAGACAGGGTTGGCGCTGCTTGCTTCGGTTGATTGTTTGGCACAGGGGTTCCAAAAAAAACAAACGTATCATTTTTCTTTCAGCTTCCCACATTTTCCTCATTTTTTCTCATCAAAGCCAAAATCCAGGACAGTTAATTAGCAACAATAAGCATTTGACAAGAGACACGCCCAACTCAAGGAGATTTGGATCAACTTCAAATTTGCTGATGTCTTTGAAGACATTGATTGCAGTCGTCCCTGGACAGCAACGCGAACGTCAGAGGTCGATGTGAAGCATCAGGAGCCGCAGGAATCATCCGGAGCAAGGGCATCATCATCGGCCATCTCAACTGCTCCAACTCCATCCAGGGCCATGGGTGGGCCACAGCAAGTGGACATTCAGTTGGCAAAGACCGCTTTTCTTGCTGACATGGAGAACCATGGCTTAGCCACTAATGTGATGGATCGCTTTGATTTCTCTCAGCATCATGATGAGATCCCTGATGAGGACGACAAGTGTTCAGTGCATACTGATTTGACAGTGGCTCTTGCTCGGACAATCCTGGAGACCTACCCGGAGCTGGCCGAATCTGTCAATGAGGAGTCGACGTTTGCTGACGCTTCAGCAGCTTTGCATGGCGCCGAAGCGAAGAGATTCATATCATCAAAGCCAGCTGAGGCGGGCTTGTTGCAAGAGGGTTAGTGGGGGGTGGAACATGCGAATTTCCAGGAATCAATGTCAATCAATGGCAGAAGGCGTCTGATTTTCAGGTGTTCCGGTGTTCCTTTACGTGTTTGACTTGCAGTGGCTATGGTATATAGTATTACGGTACTACGTTTGGTTGCCGTTTGGCGCTTTGAAGCCTCCTGTGACCGCGACCCCCTGCCGGCCATATCCTGCCAGGCCCAACCTGCCTGCGAAGATGATCACCACTCCGGTCTCCATATTGCAGACATCGCCCAGTCTTGGAAAACTTTGACAGAGCGCTCACGAACACCACATGCCCAGCAGCAGCCAGGGAGTCAGGTCATGCATGCAGCATGCCCAAGTGTGATGATACCAGGAATGCGGACACCAGTGGGATTGCAGAGCCTTCAGTATCCGGTCCAGAAGTTTATATGGGTGCCACTTTGTTCCCCAGAACCACGGAATGCGACGGTGATAGCGGTGAAGCCTATTTTGGTTCTGATGCTCCTGCCGGAGACAAACCCATGACAGAGTCAGAGAAGGCCACGATGGACACTATGACCGGTGCCCATCCAGAAGTACGAGGTCTCTCCCGGGAAAAGATGGTTGTGAAGAACATGGCTGAGTGCTTCGATTTCTTTGAGCGTGCCGTGGAAGAGGTCACGGACCCCGACTCAATCCAGGACGTGATCACTTCAGGAGAACTTGCAAGCCGATTGGAGAGCTTTAGTATCAGTACTGCTTATTCCGGCATAGGTGCCCCAGAGACAACCCTCAACATCATCCATCATTGGGTGCAAGAAATTCGAGGCCGTGAGACGAGTGGTTCCGGAAGCAAGGCTACAGTGAAAGCGCCTCGCATGGTCTTCCAAGTTGAATATGATGAATGTTGCAGAAAAGAATTGTTGCACTACCCATCCCTTCACAAAGACAGTCATCCTTGCTGCTGCTTCGGTGACCTCAACGGATTCTACAGGCCGGAGTTGCAGGAAGTTGTGAAGCAACTGCAGGAGCAGCCTGAACTAGCTTTGGAGATTCTATCCAAAATGGTTGCAGATGGCGAAGCAGTGACAACACGGGGGTGGTGCTATGCACACGGCAAATACTGCGACATGCAGCTTGGCTGGAAAAAGGGCCGGGCAAAATGCTGGCAGTACTAAGTGCGTCACAGCGCAACATGCTATAAGATGTTGTTTGGTTCCAGTTCGGTTTTGCAAGTTTCACTTCCCGTTTCCTGTTTCTTTCCCTTGCCCCAGCTTCGCCCTCTCGCTGCATGGCCCTTCTTAGGACAATGGCCCTGTTGCATGTGGCTGGCACATCTTGTACAGCATATGCAGCATGTGGAAAGCAACAGGGCATTCGAGATGCAACGATCCTTCCATTCTTGGTTTGGATCGGTCACCGTTTGGTTCTGCAGGCACGTCTTTTTCCCAAAATGAAGACTGTCAGCTATCAAGCTTGCCCATCAGTCATGACAAGTCATTGCCATTTTTTGTTCTTGGTTTGGCGTGCTATAGATTGCTAGGTTCACAAAGGTGTTCATGTAGCAAAAAAAGCCTGGGCAGCCTTAGCCTTAGCAGTGGGCATATATACTTTCACCTGCTACTATTGGGCTACCGCATCTCTCCTGGGGATTTTAAAGCTTGGCGATGGCAGGAGCCAATTCTCCTGCATGAGAATTCCAAAAGATTCCCATCATGGTTGCTGCAACGTTTCCTGGGCCACTTATACCACATCGAAGAGACTGTGGCCGAAGCTGCGGACTTTGGGCAACCAGCACGACGTGAACGCAAACTCACGCGTTTGGTGCACCGTGGCAAATGTGGCGTGCCAGTTCCTTTCGATAACTTCGCAGCCAGGTTCTACCGAAGCTGTGAGATGACTTTCAGAGAGTATTACTGGCAACACCTTATCCCAGAGGCCCAGGCGCTGGGTTTTCGGATGCGTTAGCCCGCACGTAACATGTTCTTGGATAAGTAGCGTCGTTTTGTTCTGATGCTGATGCTTCTTAATGTTGGTGTTGTCAGGGTCCCTTTCTCGGTGGAAATCGCAATTGTTTCTCAAATTCTCCGGAACCATGGAGGACGAACTTCAGAAAGACTTCGCATGGGCCAAACAACGGCCTTCTGTCAAGGCATTCATGCACTTGGAATGGGTGAAGCGGTCTGAGCAAGTTGAGCAGATCGAGGACACCGATGATGGTGGACCCAAGCCTGGACAATATGAAGCGGCCTTGTCAGCATTCGAACGAAAATCTTTGGAGGCCCGGTCAGCCTTTCAAGTTTGCATGTCTATACCTACACTTGCGTATTTGACACCATGCAATGCCCATGCTGGTATGCTTGCAATTCTTGCTGCTTCCTCCCGACGCCGGAGGGGGGCTGGGACACTTGAAAGCCGTATCTTTCATCAGTTTTCGTAATTTGTTTGGACCTGTCTTCGCCAGCAGAAACACCTTATGGACTGCGTGACATGTGACATCTATTGACTATGCATGGCAATTCGTTCAGTTCAAAGTTTCTGTTTTTTCCTGGGTGGAAAGCAGAGCTCGGAAAGCTGAAAGATGTTAACCTTGTTGAGTTTTGCATATCAATGTGGCATTCAATAATGTTCCATTATTTGCCTGCCTACACACCACACACCAGGCGTACAGAAACCAATGGCCGGGCTGTGCATGGTCACTCAACCAAAACGGGAGCTCGGCTCATGCGATGCACTCCAGTGAGATCGTCCTTCACACAGTCATCGCCAACTGTGGGTTTATTTGGGCGGAGCCTCCACATTCATCAGGGTCAGGCGGGGCTGTGACGGGGCAACTGCTGTCCATTTGTAGCCTATATGGGTGCAAGTCAAATGATAAGGTCCGGAACAAGGTCCGGGAACACAATCTGATTTGACATGTGTACGCACATACATGAACGCACATACATACATGAGTGCATACATGCAAGAATACGTTTACTATGCCCAAGCCCTGTGATTGTGTTGGCAAGTCTGTGCCTGCAGCACTTACAGCTGCTACCTACGTTGTTGTGTGATGGTAGGGATGTGCTTGGCTGCTGCCAGCTGGCAGTCTAAGAATGGATTGCTTGTAACCCTCCCTCCCTCTCAAGCTGTGGCAGGTTTGCGCCTGCACCACTTACAGTTGCTGCGCGCAGAGGCACAGCTGTGATGTTTGATGGTATAGGGATGTGCTTGGCTGCTGCCAGCTGGCAGTCTAAGAATTGCTTGCTGCGCTACTCTCGCTCCAAACTGCCAGTTTTGATAAAGATGTGCTGCCTGATGGCAGTGCTGCGGTGGAGTGGGCCGTTTTGTTCCACACCCGTTCCAAGACACGGACCACCCTTGTACCAGCCCGGGTGAAGAAACGGCAGGTTCTCACATAGGCTCCGGCTCCTCCTAAGCCATCCTTTGCGCGTGGGTTCTGGGAGCCTAGGGTGCTACGCGGGGACACAATCTACCCCATATAGGGACCTCTGAGTAGGAGGTGGGACCTGCGTGACAGGTCTGAAGCTGAGTGGATACCTTCACGTGGTAGCCAGTGGGTGACGCTGGCTACTGGTTGTGTCCTAGCTAGTGCACAAGCACTGGCCATGCAAGGCAAACCTGCGTTGAACAGGTGTACAACAAGGATGTCGTGCAGATGAGAAGTGAAAATGAGCGGCAGCCAGTGTGAGTAGCTTCAACATGCATATAGTGAGATGTTTATTATATACATAACATATATACAGTATACATATATATATATATATTATGTTTATTATTTTTGTATAGCCTATATTTCATCACATTCCAAAGGTCCGGAACAAGACCAGTTACGAAGCCCCTTCGTTCCATACGTCCGGAACACCGCGGAACGTTCCATACACAATTTTGACGTAGTGTCGAACTATATATTATATATTTTTTGGGCCATGGCACTATGACGTGTCAGGATCAGGGTCACAGGGCTTGAATTGTGTGAACTTGTGTGAAGCCGGTGAAATCTGAGCAAGTTATTCATGTTTTCCGAGTGCTCCATTCTACTGTGTGCTTTTGCTGTCTATCGATTCATTCGCGGGCGCTCATGTGACATTGCCAGTGCGGGGTGCAAGCCCAAATTTTCCGGCATGAATAGGTTTTATCGACATGATCGACGATGAGGCCGCGGCGACTGAATCAGGTCGATGGTTGACCGGGAGCGAGTTGCTGGTGACACAGGCATGGCCAGTTCATGCAGCTCTACACCTGAAGAAAGGATATCGCTGGTGCCCCTTCCATGTTGATTTGCCTTCGGGACGCGTCTCCCGGGTAATGCGCCAGCAGGCAGGAAATTCAATGAACCTTTTCGTGATCACGGTTCATATGTTGCATTTCCTTCTCTACCTCAACGTGGCTCGACCTACACCCATGTAGCTGTTGATTTGCGGTGCGATGCGGTAACGACTTCATGACTATATGCCAGCTATTCACTGTCTGATTTAGATTGGGGGTGTCTTTTAAGTGCTGCAAAAAGCAGAGCTGCGCCATCTGCGTTTTACTTTCAACGCTTATAAGCCTCCATTGGTCACATGAAGTGTTCAGACGTGCATGTGTGTGTGTGGCCTCGTCGGCTAAATAGTAAACTGTAGTATTCATACCCTTGTTTGTTTCTGGAATGGGGATGTGATGATTGGAGGCGGCAAGGTGAGGGATGTGACTGAGCTGAACAGCGTTGTCATTCGTCACCCACTTTCATTCACCATTCCTAAGTGCTCCTGCAACACCAAGGTTCAGAGTGTTGGACCGACCATCAGTGGAGTAGCGTCGATGCGACGGAGCATCCGGCGCATCCGGCGTTCTGCAGGTGGACAAGACGATGATGAGCAGCCACAGGTCAAAAGACGGCTCCGACAAAAGTCTCAACCCCGTCCTGTTGAAGGTGAGAAACAGGGTCCTATGTTCAGCAGGGTGTACCGACCTGACGATTTGCCTTGATCATCAGTGGACCTGATCCTCGATCCTCGATCGGGGTCTTGATGTCGATGAATCTTGTGGAATGTTTCCTTTTGCATGACCAATGCATGAGTGTAAACAGTGGCAATGGACATCACAGGTCACTATGACGGTGACCAGTGATCAGAGCAGGGTTTGATTGTATATCTTGTCGCGGGGGCTGTTTAACCCATGCCCTTTGAGCCCTGTCAAATTTGTAGTGAATGTTGTTGCTGTAGCTGTGCCTGTATGTTGGACAGACAGGTGCGCCAGCACATTACATTCTTCACTGTGCACAGACGCGCGCACACATGAATTCTTGTGGCTGTTTGCAATAGTTGCACTCTGGTGCTGGTGCATTTACTGATGTGTGCATGTCCTGCGTGTGTGTGTGTGTGCGCGCTTGCGCGCTAGGCGCATTCTGTTCCAATCGAAAATCGCAACTCTCAGCTCTTTGTGACGCAGACTCAATTTCAGTTTCAACGTCGTTGGTTGCACCTATTGCTCCATGATGCGTAGACCTGGTAGGAAACCCATGCAATAATATTTCAGGACTTCTGAGGCAAAAAAAATGCTTTTCTTTTCCTTTCCGTGCTAGTCAAGGGGTGTGACCAGCGACCGGGGTGGTCGACAACAAGGAGACAAACGAGTTGCACTTAGTTGAAAAGACCGGCTATTACACGCCAAAAGCAACACGCAAAGAAAAACGCGCAGCAGTTTGGCCGATTGGCAATCAACGATCCCAAATCCCATGCAAAGTTTACAGAGCCTAAGAGAAATCAATCTATCCTGATCCTTGATTGCATTTCCTCCTTCACTTCCTGATGGATTTTCGTTAATATATAATGTATAATTATATACACACACACACATATATATATATATATGACATGACATAAACATATACCAGCCCCATCAGCAGCTTCATGAAGTGACTGGCTGTTGCAATCATCGCCAGGCTCTTCGGCTCGTACTTGTGGCTTCTCAGCTTGAGTTGGAGCCCTGGTTTACGGATTCGGATTCGGCCAGACAATCAATTTCGATAAACCAATCTGTCCTTTTCGCATTGCCGTGCCAAGCCGAGTCTATGTAATTTTGGTGTTCTGGTTCGATTTTCTTGGATGATGTTTCCTCATTCTGACCATGTCAGAACTGGTGGATGCCTGAACTCAATCAATGACCCTGAAACATTGATTCAGTAAATTACTGACAGCCGACTTGCCATGTTTTGTATGTGGCTGTGGCTTGATTTTCTCAAGAGCAGCTTTTAGCTTTCTCAGTCATCCGACTTGTCAGTTGTCAGTCCTACCATCCTCTCATCATTTGTGATTGCCATCAGCAGCATGAAGAGAACGGACGGTGTAGATGTGGGTACACCATCCGACCATGCCGCTGCCAAAAGGCAACGTGTCATGGATGAGGGTCCCCTGGATGAATTTCAGGGTCTGAAAGGGCATCTTTTGGTCGAGGCAGTGTTTGGCAAGTACGGGGCCGGCACCGCGACCATTCCATGGCTGCTGAATGGGAAGGAGCGTGCGATCAAGCCTGATAGCACCAACAGGCCAATCATGGAATCTCTGGCTGAAGCGTATGCGGACCGGATCCTCACTTCGGGATTGAATGTTGACTGTTCAGGATTCTTGGTTTGAATTTTCGGTGCGCAATTGCGCGCGAATGGGTTTTGAACTGGGGGTTGATCTTGCATATCTTTGAGGGGATCGAGTCGAAAGATGTTGTTTATCTTCCAGGTCGGTTCCCCCATCATCCGCCGACCTTATTTAAGGATGCCATCCACTTCACAAAGGGACTCCCAAAGTAGAATTTTATTAAAATGGGGGCTAAATCAAGTTGCATACATTCAAACATGTTACATATATATATATACATATACTATATCATATACAATATATCTATATCAAAATCAATATGTACATTAGTGTCGCGGAGCCGGGCAAGCCTGTTGATTATTGCACAGTTGGCTGGAAGCCTGGATTCTAGATACACCTCGCATCGCTCAGCTATTGGTTTTGGTCGGTAGCCGGTAGTTTGTTTGTGGAGATGCTTTTGGTGCTGACAAGAAGATTACACGGTTTTCTTGGACCGATCATGATGATGATGATGATGATGATGATGGTGATGACGGTGATGGTGATACTGATGATGGTGATGATGATGATGATGGTGATGACGGTGATGGTGATACTGATGATGATGATGATGATGACGACGATGATGTTGATGATGCTGATGATGTTGAGGCTGATGCTGGTGCTGATGACGATGCCTTGATGATGACCATGTGGTGGGGGTTCAAGAGGGCAAATGAGGCCACGTGTGCCAAGTTATACAGTCACAATCACATATGTGCCGCCCTGTGGCCAAGGACGGGCATGGATGGTCTTTGGGCAGAACAACAGCCTGCCGGTCCATGCCATTACCTTCAATCACAGGTCTGAGGCCATGTACCGTGCTTTGACCCGGGACCCAGAGAGCCCCTATGTCAAGAAGGCTTTGAGCACCGGATTGGAATCAGTCAGGATGCTTCGGCCTGATACCCCAGACAGTGTCCGTCGAATGCTGTGTTCCATGCACAACCAATATCATGAAGGCACCGGCGAGACCTGGCTGGCCCTATTGGACAAGGCGGAGGAGTTGATGGAAGCTTGGGACGCCAAAAACAATGGTCCGGGAGGCTCTGGGCTCACAACCCGGCACAAAGAATACGATACCTGCTTGGAAAGGTTCCTCTTCAAAGAGAAACAGGCCACTGCTTGGGGTGGCAGCCTCAATTTTTTCAAGTCGACGACCATCCTGAACAACTACTTGACCAAGTTTGCGGTCAAGGATGAAGTCCGTCGCTTTTGCAACGAGCGGATGAATTTCGCGGATTTCAAGCTGGTGAACAGGCCAGGGCAGAACGGGGGCTTGGGATTGTGGTGAGAGAGATTCAGAACCTTGGGGTGAAACATGGAAACGACATCATAGAATCATGATCATCACAAGTCACAAGCATTGAAGCGTTTCAACAGGTACTTCGAAAGTTTCTGCCTGCACCTTGGCAAATGTCCATGGAGTCCATACTAAGCAATCAATCTATAGTCAAAAACTTTTACAGAGCAAGCTTGGTTTAGGGGGCAATCTGATTGCTGGCTCGGTCGCGCAGGGACATCATAATGATGCTGCACCAGCTGGTTGTCGTCATCGTGAATGGCATGGTCAAATTTTATCCGAAGGAGTACATTGGTGCAACGTTGTTTGAGGCCATCAAGTTTTGCGTTCCCTGCCTGCAAGTGGAAAGCTGCCCGCTGCACAGGCTTCCGTGCTCCTTCTTTCTTGCATTGCAGTCCATTGTCATGCTCGACCCTGTTGTTTCGGTGTCCGTTTGCTGAAAACAGTGGACACCGGCTAAGCTGAGCTGGGAATATCTTGGAATCACTAATGACTGATCGTGACAGATGGCAAGCAAGTGCACAAGTCCCTGATCGCTTTGACAATGCAATAACAAGGTGACCAGTCAAATGTTGTATTTTTGACTATAATTTGACAGTACTTGAACGCCCTGCTGTTTTCTTTTTCCTTCTTGCCAGGTGCAGGTCTCTAGGTCTCTAGGTGCAGCCCCTTCCTAGCTTCTTACTTTCCTTCTGCCTTCCTTCGGTCCTTCCTTCCCTTCTTCCTCCACCATGTTGCTCCTTGTGCCAGCTGATCACCGTTGTGGGCACCAATGGGAATGCGCAAGTGAAGTAGCTCAGTCGGAAATCCAGCTCAGTCTGAACACATACAGACCTGGACCCTGTCACAAGCTCCAACTCAATCTGGACATCCATCAGCCCGAAGCCTATAATTAAGGAGCTCCGGGGCACGGACGGGCCCGAACACGTGTTCGAAAGAAAGTCGGATAGGATCTCTTCAAGGTAGATGCCAGAAAGAATGCCAGAACAAATGTTAATGGAATGTCAGGAAGAAACGTCATATAGAACGTCAGGACATATGTCAAACAATGATCCGAGATAGACTGCCAAAAACATGTCAGATAGAATGCCATCTATCTCAGATAGAATGCCGGACGGATAGACTGCCAAAAAGAATGTCAGAATACAAGTCAGATAGAATGACAGACGGAAAACCGTATCATATGTCAGTTGGAGTGCCAAAACATATATCAGGTAGAATGTCAGATGGAAAGTTGGACCATATGTCAGTGGGAATGCCAAAAATGTGTCAAATAGAATGTCAGATGAAATGTAAAATGCCAGATAGAATCCTAAAATTTATGTCTATGTCAGCTATAATTTGCAAGATGGAATATTAGGATATATTAAATGTCCGATAGAAATCCAGACAGATAGAATGGCACGCCAGAATTTATAGAATATCACTTGGTTGGGATCACTCGAAGGAAGCAATGCTTATAATGCCTTTACCTTCCACTCCTTCCTGCCTGTGTCAGTCACAAGGTTCCTACCCGTCATTCTGGCGGCGGAGAGCGTTTGATTCCACAAGTCTTCACAAAGACTGGAGGTGAGACGGTGGCAACCATGAGCTTGCTCACTGCGCCAATGGCAAGCAGCGCCGTGTTCAAAAAGCTGGATGCAGACACGCAAAACAAGATTGGCAAGGGCCTGGGCAAGGACAAGACTTCTACAGGCAGTGGGAAAGGAAAATCCAAGAAGGGAAGGAAGGGCAAAGGAAAGGATGCTGATGCCAACATGTCGCCACAGGCTGGGAGTACCCCCGAAGAGCCATGGAGCCCAATGGTTTATCCCATAGAAGGCTCCAGCCAAGATGGTCGCCAGAAGACTGCGCTGGATGACTTTATGTCTGTAGTGCTTGGGGTCATTCGCCGGTTCCAAGGGGAGATTCATGATGACTCAGCGAAGTCCCTGGCAGACTGGGACATGCACGCCAGGACCATGTTCTCCCACGCCATGAGTTACTTCATGGAATTTGCATGGACAGGCGCAGTGGCTTTGAATGGGAAAGTTGTACGAACGTACACCAATTTCCGTGATGAGTTGGAAGTTTTTGCCAGTACTGCTTGTCAGCTTGCGGCGTCTAGCGCATCGTCAAGCTCTTCTGTGGCCCAGTCAGGTTTGACCTTGGGACTTACTTTTGCCAGTTTCTTGGATGGGGACGCTTCTGGTCCAGTGGCCATGTCTATTGGGCATGTCAAGGAGAGGGTTGTGGCTGTGTAATATTTGTGGTTAGGCTATCACCCTTGTTTTGGAAATGGGGTGAAACCTTAGACTCAGATCAGCTGAAGACTGAAGATATTGGAACGGCCTGCAGGACGAAACTGATGAGGCAAAAGCAATGACCCGCATTCGAAGCAATCTCCCGATTGTCTTGGATTCTGGCATGGACGGATTTGTGTCTGATGTCCTCCCGTTGCCGCTGGAATTCCATGAGGGCTTCACCCGTGCAAAAGCTTCCTTGGGCAGGGATCGAGAAATCAATGCTGAGTCGACGCCGATGCAAGTGCTGCACAAGATCTGCGCGGAGTTGCAGCAGTCCATCCCGCCGATTTGGATTTCCTTTGCTGCAGATGTCAGTGAACTCCACGCCGCCCGGTTGGACTTTGTCAATGGTAGCAGCAAAGTGTTTTCAGGCAGAAAGGATTTGCTGGAAAAATTCCTCAGTATCCGCGCCTACTACACGCTCAGTCTCTTGCGCGACCTTGCATCTTTGAAGAAGACGAACTTTGCCGTGAATATCAACTATTTGGTTTCGTCCCTGCACGTGGACTTGGGGAACCTCATGGAAATCATCTCGAAGACTGCAGAGCATGAGAGGCGTCAGAAACAAGCCCCGCCAGGTGAGTCCAATGTTGCAAGTGAAGCTGGGCTCCTTCAGGAAGCATTGAAGAACATCAGCAAGCCACATCCAGTCGCACCATTGGTGTCCAGCTTTGATGTTTTGCAAAGCCACTTGCTTGCTATTTGCTCCAGCTTCCAAAGGCACATGCATTGTCAAGAGTGTAAGAGTAAAGCAGCCATCCCTTGCAGACTTGTTCAACATTTATAATCCTTAACAAGCTGCCTGTTTTCTTTGCTCCTGCTCAGTTTGGGCTGGCAAGGGCAATTTCTGGCGCCAAACTTCAGAGGATTTGATAGGCGTGATAGGTTTAGGTCTGGTTTAGCCCAAACTTGTGCATATTATGATTCCACACCACTCGCCAACAAGCCCTCAGCACGCCTGGCTTGAGGCAACGAAACGTGGGCAGCGAACTGGGCAAGCCTGCTTGATACGAAAACCACAGAGGGGGCCTACAGTTTCTTGAAAGTCTTTGCGCCAGGAGGGGTTGCAAATGAGCTTCAGAAGCTTGAGGTCCCAAAAGCCGATGATGACGAAGATGGTCAGGGAGCCCAGGGAGAATCTGAAAAAGCCAGCGCAGAAGAAGCAGATGCTGGGCAGAAGGTTGCCGTGACCGAGATTCGGTCCAGGATGTATCTGAACGAGATCTTCGATAGTGGCATGAGCTTGGTCGAAAAGTCCGAGGAGTACCGGCTATTGTTTGGCACTGAGAAGGGCCAAATCAATTCCGTGGACATGAAGAGGCTTGAAGCAAACCTGGAAGCTTACCTGTGGACTTGGTTTGCTGCGTCTGCCACTGCGACCAAGGTGCACTCGGTCCTAAAGTGGAACTTTGGGTCTGCTCAAGACGAAGCTGACGCAATTGCTGCTGGAGGAAAAGCCAAGCTTGGCATCTTCAACAAGCAGCTTGACGGCCAGCGGGTTCTTGTGGACTTGAACTATGTGAAGGATGGAAAGCAAAACGCCAAGATCGCCATTTTGGACCGCGAGGACATTGCTTTGCACTTTGTGGGTCCGATCTCCGTGATGAAAAGTAGCCAGTCATTGCACATCGGAAAGATTTTCAACATCGATTTCTACATCAACCCTGTTCCGACGCCAACTCTTTGTAGCAACGTCATAGTGCCTGCGTGGTCGGCAGCTGTGACTCCCAAGAGTGACAAGGCCACGGGGACCGAGGATTCTGAAGAGATCACGATTGTACCTCTGATTTTTTGGTACGGTATTTGAGATCACTTTGTAGCAGTAGCATGTCGAAGCGGTTTTCACTTACAACTTACAACAAAAAACATACCCATTCTTTGTCTTGGCCTCGACTCAGGCAATTTCCAAAACTTTGGACGTGACACGCGCCGATGACACGTCCGCCGGGGGTGATGACGATGGCAAGGGCAAGGAGCAAATCGTTGTGAAACTGCGAATCCGGAAGTTCCCAGTCTTGGACAATAATCCAGTTCTTCTTTGAAAGAAAACAGTGACCGTCAGTAGTACTGATGACTGATGCTGGTTTCAAGCTAGCCAAGTTCATTCTTATTCTTGTTCTTGCTGTTCTTTTTCTTCTTCTTCTTCTTCTTCCTCTTCCTCGTCGTTGTCGTCGTTGTCGTCATATAGTCCTCGTCCTCCTCGTCCTCCTCATCCTCATCGTCGTCGTCGTCGTGGTGGTGTTGGTTTTTGGCTTTGGTTTGTGGATTTGTGGGTTTGTTAGTTGTCTAAAGTTGTTGCTCGCTTGTTTTCTCAAAAGTTGGCCGTTTTTGTTGGTGCTTCGCTTGTTGGTTGCTTTTTGTTGTTTTCCTTAGCGAAATAGTTGAATATACTATACACTTATAGTTTGCTTGTGTGTTGGCTCGTAATGTGTTTATTGATAGCGTGTTTGTGCCGTTTGTTTAATCGCTTTGTTGCGTTGTTGCTGTCATCGTCATGGTTGTGGATGTGGTTGCTGTCGTTCTGGCTATGGTGGTTTGGGTCGGTCGTGGTATGTTGTGGTTGTGATTCTGTTGGTTGTTGGCCGTTGCGGGCGCTGTGGTTACTGTGGTTGCTGTGGTTGTCGCACTTGAGGTTGTGGTTGAGATTGTGGTTGTGGCTGTGGTCGTGGGTGCTGGTCGATGATGGTGGTTGTGGTGGCAACGGCGACGGTTGTAGTGTTGCTTCTGCTTCTGCTGCTTCTGCTGTTGTCGATGAAGAAGATGATGATGACAATGATGATTATGGTGATGAGTAATGATGTTGATGATGGTGATGTTGATGTTGATAAGATTGTTGTTGTCGTTGGTGTTGTCGTCCCTGTTGCTGTTCCTGTTCCTGTTGCTGTTGATGCTGCTGCTGTTGCTGTTGTTGTTGTTGTTCTTCTTCTTCTTGTTGTTGTTCTTGTTGTTGCTCTTGTTATTGTTGTTGTTGCTCTTAGTGTTGTTGTTGTTGTCGTTGTCGTTGTTGAATGTTGTTGTTGTTGTTGTTGTTGATGTTGTTGTTTGTCTTCTTGTTTTTGTTGTTGTTGCTGTTGGTGTTGGTGTTGTTGTTGCTGTTGTTGTTGTTGTTGCTGTTGCTGTTGCTGTTGCGGTTGCGGTTGCTGTTGTTGTTGTTGTTGTTGTTGGTGGTGGTGGTTGGTGGTTGGTGGTTGGTGGTTGGTGGTTGTTGGTTGTTTGCTGTTTGTTGTTTGTTGTTTGTTGTTGTTGCTGCTGCTGTTGTTGTTGTTGTTGTCGTTGTTGTCGTTATTGTCGTTGTTGTCGTTGTTGTCGTTGTTGTCGTTGTTGTCGTTGTTGTCGTTGTTGTTGTTGTTGTTGTCGTTGTTGCTGCTGTTGTTGTTGTTGTTTTTGTTGTTGTTGTTGTTGTTGTTCTTGTTCTTGTTGTTTGTTGTTCTTGTTCTTGTTGTTGTTGTTGTTGTTGTTGTTGTTGCTGTTGTTGTTGTTGTTGTTGGTTTGTTGTTGTTGTTGCTGTTGTTGTTGTTGTTGTTTTTTGGTTGTTTTTGTTCTTGTTGTTCTTGTTCTTGCTGGTCTCTGTCTCTGTTTGCTGTTCTCTGTTTGGTGCTGTTTTCTTTTTGGGGATTGTTGTTGCTCAAACCAATGTCTGTGTTTTTTTCGTCCTCTTGTGCCTTTTCTCCTTGTTGTGTGTTCGCCTTTCGCCGCAAGTGCTCCTCGTCTTGCTTTGAGGCTGGTCCCTATTCCGGCTGTGGTTTGCAAGTTGGTGACAGCCAAGACATCTGAGCCCGACGATCTTTTGCTGCCCCTGATCAAGTTTTCTCCCAAGAAGCCAAAAGGAGCAACAGAGGAAGATGCTGATGCTGACTCACAGCAGCCGCAGCCTGTTGGTTTTGGTGCTGCAATTGCAGCACGCCGTGCAGAGATGAGTCGGGCTGGGTTGGAATGGCGTGTAGTTCCCGCAAGCAAGGATCAGAAGAAAGCTGAGCAGGTGAATCGCAAGCTGCTCGCTGGTGCAAAGCACCTTTTGAAGTAGGGTAGGATAAAGGGCCCCATGCGCTGCACAGATACTAGCGAGAAGTTCGAAGTTCCAGTCCCTTTGTTGCTTTATCTTTACGCCGCTACAGATTCCCATTTTTTTTGTGTGTTTCTGTTTCTTGGAATAGGCCTTTCCTCCTCGCTTGCCAGACACAGAGCTGGAAACTGAAACGCGTTAACTTTTTGAATGCCCAAGGTGATTTTAGCCAAATGAGGAGTGATACTACTGAACTTGGCCGCCCTGAATTGAACGTTCTGTGTAGGTTTCCGCATCAGCCCCAGGAAGTTGAAGAAATTCAACTGTAAAAATGATGTTTGGCTAGAGAAAACCTCTAGCAAAGACAGAGTCTGAGGAGTCTGTCCACTTAGCGCAAACCCCGGAGCTCTAGGCCCATCTGTCCGTGGTTGCCAAAAAAAGTTTTCAGCCAGAGTGCCTCAGTGTGCTGTTGCGTTGTTTCTGCAACAAGATTCTGCAGCGCATTCACTTTTCACATGAGCTACAGACACGTTGGCGGTTTCACCTGTCTGTTGTGTCCCATGTCAGTGTCAGTTGTGGTGGTGGCTGAGGTTGGGAGCGCTGTGGCACATACATCGCTTCCGACAAAAAAAATGAGCTAAAAAGAAAGCAGTTACCGACAGGAGGTAGACCAACCATAATGTTGCTCATTTCTTTTCGAGGGAACGACAGCAAGGATTTAACATCTCAGCTGCCACTCTAAGAACTTAGGGCGGCTTCACTGGAATCTGTATGGCGCACTCCCATGAGAAATGGCCATGCGGACATGAGACGGGGAGCATCTTGGAACACAGGTGCAGATATAAGGACACACACACATGCACGTATAACCGTATACCATATATATATATATAGATATAGATAGATTTAGACCCGGTTATTGATATCTATCCCTACTACAAACACAAAACTATCGATTAATATTGGGACATTTGGCATATACCTACCTTGTTGAGAAAGTATATTTTTTGGGATTGGTATGCTTAATATTACATGGTATCTATCATACACGGGGACAAGAATCAATAAGGATCCATCGCGCCATTTCCAAAGAATCACGAATACGAAAAAATGAGATTCCCGCAGCCCAAAAAAGACCCCTGAATAGAACAAAATGAGTTTCCCGCAACCACAAAATGACCGCCAGGAGGCAGGGGGTAAGCGGCCTCCTGGCGCCAAATCTGGTCCCGCCGTATAGCTATATATGCACGTCACTAGAAGTCTCCTGGCGAATACGACGTATTCTACACATTTGACCTTGAAGGTATGGCGAAGTTCATACTGGATATGAATTTGAGTATGTATAGAGAGAAATGAATGTCATGTCGAAGGGGGTGTGGAAGTTTGTACCCCTTATGGGTTGCAACTTGGCATTGGTGCGACCTGACTTTCATTGAGCCTTCAGTGGTGAAACTGGACTATGGGAAGGTGTCTGCATCAGACATAAGTAGTTTCGATATTGCTTTGTGGTATAAGAAGCTGCATGAGATGATTTGAGATATCGACCTGTGAGTCTAAGTGAATCTACTTGGAGTTCGATTCTCCTTTGAATACAGTTTGAAGCGTTATTTAGCTTTATGACAGTGGACGAATGCTTTCAGAAGCATTCGCTAGACAGTTGAGTCGGGATGATGTGGTTTCATCGATCTCGGAGATTTCTTGACTCCTTGTGGGAGTGTGAATCTGACGGAGATGGTTTTGGAACCTCCATTTCGATTCTTGACGTTGCTTCAAACATCTGAGAGGTTTGTGAAGCCCTTTGACTACCTCTTGCGAGTATGTGAGATACTTCGGCATTGTGAGGACAATGCCTACGTATAGTATTCGACATCTAGGTATGTGATCTGGAAGTCTGATATTTCAGCGTTGTAAGGACAATGCCTACGCATAGTGTTCGACATCTGGGCATTTGATCTGGAAGTCTGATACTCCGGCATTGAGAAGACAATGCCTACGTATAGTAGTCAACCTCTGGGTATTTGATCTGGAAGTCTGCTTTGTGACCTTTGTCTTTGTGACTTATTGCTGACGTTTGGTTATTGTGGTGAGCGAACTATTTTAGCGCTATGACTGCTGATGACTGGATATTAGCTGAGAAGTCGAGCAGAACATTCTGTTCTCCACGGTAGTTTGGAGCTATGAGAAGACATCTCTGTGTGAAGAACTGTTTTGGAGATGGAACAGGAGGTTCCATGTTGTTCTGTATTGCAAGAGGATTTTGTAAAGGAATTTGAATGAATCATTTCGTTCTTGAATAGCCGTGTAACTAGTCTAGACGTTCCGTAGAGACTAGTAACACCGGCTAGCTGGTTACTTGCGTTTGGATGAGAACCAGTTTGACTTGAGAACTTTTGGAAATGTTTCTGACGTTTTGCGACTAGGTGATTTGTATATCATAGCAGTTTGGAATTGTTTCAACAACCTTTGAAGGAAGGTTGTGTATTGGAAACCTGGAATCGAGTTTCCCAGTTGAGACATCGGCTCAAGGGAGTGGTGTCAAGTGTTCCGAAGCGAACTGAACTGCAGTGTCACCTAGGGCATATGAAATTGTAGCCACACTGGTTCTTCTCCTTTTGGTTTGTGGCCGTGTGCCTGCCTTGGTTCCTGTTGACCTGTTTCCGTTGTGTGTGTGGCGTCTGGAGAGAAAAGAAGGAGTCTGACGTGCACTTAGGAGTCAGGGTGGAACAAGTTCCTTTATTTTGACATTGCAGAGAAGTAAGTAACTGCGGGGCCGCAACCACAGTAGGTGTTTGCGTCTGGCGTAGTGGGATAACGAAAGCGTTGATTTGGGTACACGAGAGGTGTACTTGGGTTTACGTTTTTCACACCTGGTTTCTGCATTGAGCTTTGTTGCTTCTTACACCCTCTGACCTGGCCCCTGGTGTTTTTGTTGTGGTTCTTTGTTTTGCTTCTTGTTAGGGGCCATTCTCATCATGACACACAAGATGTCATCATGCATGAATCCCCATTGCTGGTAGCGATCCCACTTCTTGGTGTTTTTTGGTTGTTTTGTTTTTGCTTTGTTTGTTGGTTTTTGTTGTTGGTTTGTTGTTTTCTTGTTTTTGCCTGTTTGCTTTTGTGGTTTGTTTTGTGTTTTTGGTTTTCTTGCTGGGACTGCGTACAGGTCCACTACCAGTACTTTTGTGGCTATCGACAAATTGACAGCCGTGCACGATAATTACAATTCATCTTTTGCTACGATCGAGCGTGTGTAACGACCTGGCGGAAGCCATGAAGGCGTTGGAAGGAAAAAATCCCCACATGTGTGCCTGTGTTGGATGGTGTGTCCGCCTTGAGGTCTTGTCTCCCCTTGTCTCCGATTGTTTCCCCACAATATGCGTTTGTGTTGGATGGTGTGTCCGCCTTCCCAAGTCTCCCTTTGTCGTCTTCCATTGTCTCCCATCTCCCTTCTTGTTTCCCTTTCTTGAATGGTGTGCCCGCCTTTTCGAGGTCTTGTCTCCCCTGGTCAC
>CAMXCT020001777.1:105000-132366 GCA_947184155.2 Cladocopium goreaui
ACCGTCTGGCTGTTTCCCCCAAGTTTCTAGGCATGATGTATATATATATATATACACATAATCATCATACTAATAGATAAATAGGAGTAACATCAATATATATATATATATATATTATATATATAATGATCTAGTATATATATAGTGATGATATATATATAATGATATAATAATATGTATATATATATATAGAATGATAATATTTCTATATATAATGATATAATATATATATATATATATATACATAATGATATAATGATATAATGATATATATATATATATATATATCATTATATATAATGATATAATAATATATGTATATATATATAATGATTTAATAATACATACATATATATATATATTATATAATGATAATATTTCTATATATAATGTTAATATTTCTATATATAATGATATAATATATATAATGATATAATAATATATATATATATACATATATATAATGATAATATTTCTATATATAATGATATATAATATATATATAATGTTATAATTATATATATATATAGATAATGATAATATTTAAATGTATAATGATAATATATATATATAATGATATGATATGATATATATATAATGATTTAATAATACATATATATATATACATACATATATATATATATAACATGTGTTGATAAATGTCAAATGTTGGCATTGCCTGAACAACAGAAATGACTTGAGCGTGAACCTTGAAGGGGGATGCTAAAAGTCGATGCATCATGTGTCTGACAGGCCAATGGCGAACACAGGGTGGATGTCGGGTGGATGTCTACCGCTTGGTTGGAGCCTTACTGCTCACAAAGGAATCTTCTGATAGTCTCCCCGCGTCGCCGTTACGGTAGAACATCATAGAGCTTCTGCAGGTACAGTCTGGTACAGTAACGAGTCAGTTGATGCTTTCTGATTCGGTGTAGATGATACTCCCATGATCTCCCATGGGTCCATGTGTAAGCGCCTGGCAGAGTACTTGACAAACAAGATTGGAACGTAGAGATTTACAGTATATATTTCCAAGGTTTCGTGGGTGAATGTGGACATACGTAGACCCATGTCAAATATCCACTGCACCATGATGCACTAGGCAGAAGAGGCCAAATTCTTGGGCCCCAAAAAGGCCAGTGCAGCTGCTGTACATGGCATGGCTAGGGATGACGCCAGATAGATGTTCATGCACAGATAAGCGAAGGGTATTTTCCAGGATGTTGTTCATTCGGATATGTCCTACAGTTATATATGTTTGTTGTGTTGCTTTCTTCATAAACCTGCTTACCAGTAGTACCGCACAAGGCGGTGGCGGAAGTTTCAAAAATAGGAATCCTATAGGAGAGATTGGTTGTTGTGAATCACAGATGAAAGAGAGAGAGAGAGAGAGATAGATAGATAGATAGATAGATAGATAGATAGATAGGGTATTAGATGAGAGAGAGAGAGATAGATAGATAGATAGATAGATTAGATTAAATTAGATTAGATTAGATTAGATTAGGTAGATAGATAGATAGATAGATAGATACATAGAAAATAGATAGGTAGGTAGGTAGGTAGGTAGGTAGGTAGGTAGTCAGAGAAAGAGATAGAAAGAGTGAGAGAGATCAAGCACCTTTCAGTCCATCAGTGGCTTCGCTCTGCCATCCCTGATTCACAACAACCAACCTCTCCTATAGGTTTCCTATTTTTGAAACTTCCGCCACCGCCTTGTGCGGTACTACTGGTATAATATACAATATAGGATAATAGTTTTAAGGTGGTCAATGTCAGTTTGAGGGATGGTAATGATTTCTGGATATAAACCAGCGACAATCGGCATTTAACAGTATATACTCATTTTACATTATTCAGCAGTGTCCTGAAGATGTCCTCTATGGAACCAGGGTGGAAGTGGGTTGAATGAAGTCAGATTCTGTAGTGGCATTTTTTTTTTGCTGCACCCGGAGATTTTCTGGGTCTAGGACAGTCAAGACTTGAATCCTTTGCTATATGAACTGGGATATAAACACACCAACCAAAGATTCAAGATTGGCCAGGACTAAGATTCGGTATACTCCCATGATCTCCCATGGGTCCATGTTCAGGATCTGTTTTTTAAACATGAAAAAAACCATGTGTAAGCTTTGCTGGCTACATTTAACTGTGTCCACCTTGGAAACAAGATGGCAGCGTTGCATAATGTTATATGATATGTTCTGTGTAGCACCCAAATGCGAATGCTCCATTTCCTAAATATCCGAATGAACGGGCGGAAATTTGCGGTAAAGTTTAGCATGTGGGTAAAACGATGCCATAAACGATCCCCAAATCACCTTGTGTATAAGTGGTATGTTTACCATTTCCAGTCATAGCATTGTTTCACCCACATTATTATACCGGCCACATGGAGCCTGGCGACGGGCCGTGCTCAGCTTCTCCCCTTTCCTGGCAGGCTGGCAGAAGGCCTGTGAAGTCTTCAACCCCAGTTGGAGTCAACCTCCACCGCAGACGTTGGATTTCGGTTGGGTCATCTTCTGAAAATGGATAATTAATGTGGATATTAGTGGATAGTTATTGCTTTACCCTCTGGCAATCAAACATGGCAAGATGAGAAATCCCCGAACTCAACAGAGGTTTCAATGGGAAACACAGCTAAAAACATATATAAAATGCTCGATGTTCCCATTGCCACTTTTGATTGCCGGAGGGTAAACCATCCGAAATCAGTTGGGGTCATTCATTTTGGTTCATTTACTTCGCACTCTGTAATCCATCTTTGGGGCGGATGTGTCTGCAGTCAGTGCCAGAATTATAGAACGGAGCCAGGAGTACAAAAGTACGGTAAAATACCGTACCTTCGTACTCCTCCGGATCCCCATTCCGCGCGTGACAAACCGACCATTTGGGGATGGTTTGCCGACCATTTGGGGATGGTTTAGATACAACCCATCAAAATGGTTATCTTGGGGATGGTTTATTCTTGGGTTTACCAGATGAAACATGACTTAATCTGATTTAGCTTCGAAAAATGCCATATAGTATACATCACCAGTAGTACGGCACAAGGCGGTGGCGGAAGTTTCAAAAGTAGGAAACCTTTTTGAGAGCTTGGTTGTTGTGAATCTCGAATGGCAGTGCGAATCCACTGATGGACCGAAAGGTGGTTGGAGTTGTGTTTTTTGAAGTGGCTGCAATGGTTGCAGTGGTCACCTCTTCCTCAACTGCTTGATGTAGTGTGGTGTGGTGTAGCGCAGTTGTAGATGTAGTTGTAGTTTTCAGTGGTGGATTTGTAGTTGTAAGGTAGTGTAATTAGTATGTGTGTAGTTGTAGTTGCAGTTGTAGTTGTGGTGCGGTGTAATTAGTGTAGTGCGATGTAGTGTAGTGTAGTGTAGCGTGGTGTACTGTAGTGTAGTATAGTGTGGTGTAGTCTAGTGTAGTGTAGTGTAAAGTAGCGTAGTTGTAGTTGTAGCTGCCGTTGTAGTTGTAGTAATTAGTGTAGCGTACCGTGGGGTAGTTGTAGTTGTAGCTGTAGTGTTGTGCAATGTGTTGTAGTTGTAGTGTAGTTGCGGTTTAGTTGTAGTGTAGTTGTAGCGTACTGTAGTGTACTGTCGTGTAGTGTACTGTGTGTTGTGTAGTGTAGTGTAGTACAGTGTGGTGTAGCGTAGTGTAGTGTAGTGTAGTGCAGTTGTATTTGTGGCTGTCGTTGTAGCTGTAGTGTAGTGTAACTATATAGTGTAGTGTAGTGTGGTGTAGTTGCAGTTGTAGTGTTGTGTAATGTGTCGTAGTTGTAGTTGTAGCCGTAGTTGTAGTGTACTGTAGTGTAATGAGTGTCATGTAGTGTAATGTAGTGTAATGTAGTGTAATGTAATGTAGTGTAGTTGTTGTCAGAGGTGTAGCTGTATTTGTAGTAGTAGTTGTAGTTGTCATGTAATTAGTGTAGTGTACTGTAATTAGCGTAGTGTAATGTAGTTGGTGTAGTGTAATGTAATCAGTGTAGTGTATCATAGCGTAGTATTTTGTACATGTAGTTGTATTTGTAATTGTAGAAGTAGTTGCAGTTGTACTTGTAGTTGTCTAGCTGCCTATCTGTAAGCTTGAAAACGAAGCTATTCTGTCTCAGTTTTTGAACTTGACAGCAAAAAAGCAGCAATTCTGCGAGACGTCCTCAATTTTTGAACTTGACAGCATCAAACACAAAACAATTCTGCGAGTCAATTTTCAAAGTTGACATATACATGTTACATGTTCATATGATGATACACATATTGAATTTGCCATTTGCCATTGGTGTATTTAAAATCTGTTTATGCAAAAGAATAAATAATGTAGAACCAGGGGTATGGGCCCTATCTCCACCCCTACCACGCTATTCTACACCAAATGAAATATACAATAGGTAACAATGCAACAGAAACAAGGCAATTTAAACAACATAGAAAAAATCAAGAACAAAACCTATCAGTAGAAATAAGCACAGTTTGTCAAAAAAACATCACAAAACACTGTAAAAATGGGGCCCTGGTGGCGTCCCTCTCTCTTTATTAAAAACAACTTTTTAAGCGTCAGCTTACCGGAGTTCTCCGTGCTTCAGCACAATCATAGGGGGTATTGGCGGGCTAGTTCGTGCAAAACGTCGAATTCTAGGCGTTATTTATTAGATTTCAGTTGTAAAGGGGGGGAGATGTCCCTGTAATCCAGCATAATTAATAATTGGCATGTATCATTTCAGCCTGAGTAACAGTTGCTGCAAGAGGTTTTAACCCGAGGTTTTTAATAAAGCCCTTTTCGTGCATCATTTCACGCTGCACAAGACGCTGTATCATGCTGTCATGCTCTGGTGCTTTAAATAAGATGTTCTATCCAGAGCATGGCTGCATGTTACAGTGTCTTGTGCAGCGTGAAATGATGCACGAAAAGGGGTTTATCAAAAAAAACATTTTTAAGATTTGTCCAAATCCCAAAATCCATCTCCAAAAGGCCCCGGGCCACGATTTTGCCCAAAATTGCCTTTTTCAGTTTTTCCTATGTCAGCAGTTTAATAGCCAGCTGGGGCCTGCCCAAATGCCAAAATCCAGCTCCAAAAGGCTCCTGGCCAGGATTTTGGCCCTTTCCAGTCTTTCCTATGTCAGCGGTTTAATAACCAGCTGCGCCAGCTGGGGCCTGCCCAAATCCAGCGGCCGTTTCCAGTTTTTGCTATGTCAGCCTGCCCAAATACAATAATCCAGCTCCAAAAGGCTCCTGGCCGGGATTTTGCCAAAGATTGCCGTTTCCAGTGCTTCTTATGTCAGCGGGTCTTTCTTATGTCAACGATTTAACGGCCAGCTAGCGCTTGTCCAAATGCCAAAATCCAGCTCCAAAAGGCTCCTGGCCACAATTTTGGCCCAAAAGGGCCGTTTCCAGTCTTTCTTTTGTCAGCGGTTTAATAACCAGCTGGGGCCTGCCCAAATCCAGCTCCAACAGGCTCCTGGCCACGATTTTGCCCAACATGGCCGTTTCCACCCTTTCCTATGTCAGCGGTCTAATAACCATCTGGAGCTTGCCCAAATGCGAAAATCCAGCTCCAAAAGGCTCCGGCCAGGATTTTGGCCCAAAATGGCCGTTTCCATTTTTTTTGTCAGCAATTTTCATAGCCAGGTGGAGCTTGCCCAAATGCCAAAATCCAGCTCCAAAACGCTCCAGGCCAGGATTTGGCCCAAAATGACCGTTTCCAGTCTTTCCTAGGTCAGCGGTTTAATAGCCAGCCGGGTCTTGCCCAAATGCAAAAATCCATTTCCAAAAGGTTCCTGGCCACCCCGCATCTAAGACTGCTTGCAGCAACCGTTACTGAGGCTGAAACATACCAATTATGGTGTACTACAGGGACATCTCCCTCATGGAGAGTGTGCCTCTGCTGTGACATTTCCCGCCAGTGCTGAATAAAAGTGGCGCAGCGTTTTCCTTTCCCACTACACTACCTTTCGTCCGCTTCTGCTTGCTCTCAAGTCTTTGGCGTCTGCAAATCATACAACTACATAACACATCTGAGTACGTATACACCTACTCGCTCTCGGGCCAACCATCGTCTAGTTGACATGTTGACTTCGAAATGTGCTTCGCGCCACAACGGCGTGCACTTTTTCGACATCCCAACTTCCAAAAGTGCTCCGGACGTGTGGTGTTTTTCATATTTTGACTTGGAAATGTGCTTCGCGCCACAATGGCGTGCACTTTTACGACATCCCAACTTCCAAAAGTGTTCCGAACGTGTGGTGTTTTTAACATTTTGACTTGGAAATGTGCTTCGCGCCACAATGGCGTGCACTTTTTTGACATCTCAACTTCCAAAAGAGGTCCTCCGGAACCACAAATCATTGGAAACAAAACAATGTTTCGCGGCTTTCCTACGTTTTTGTGCACCTGCTTCTTCTTTCTTCTGACTCTTTCTCTTCTCTGATCTTCTCTCTTCTGCTCTTCTCTTCTCTATGCTTCTGCTCCACCTCTGCTTTTCATCTGTCCATATTGTCGGAAGTTTGACTTCTAAACTTCCTTCGAGTATACTGTATACATCTAGACCGTAGTGTTTTGCACCCATCAAAATGATGCTTGACCATGACTTAATTGTTTAACCATTTGTTGGGGTATTTGAACGGTCTAGGTAGGAATTCCAGTGACTATTTGATTGAGCATGAGTCCTGTGAGATACTTGATTTATTGTGACAACATCCCGTTGAAGAGGAAACAAGAACTGGGATGTCACTTCTATCCAGATCTGGATAAGATCAATACTGAATCATCCATGTGATGGCTGTTAGGATCTGGTTCGAGGTTGACTATAGGAATCTTAAAGTACCCTGACATCCAAAAACGCAATTACACCTATTTGAAACCTATAGATAATATAAAATATCCATAAAATCCAGATACACTATGATACATTGCATTTATTTCCAGCAATTGGCTTTCCTTTTTTTGGACAGAAACCGTCTAAAATCTAGAGATGTCAGGAGCGCAACAGCGCCATGGGAAAACATGGCCATGGGAAATCGGACGTTTTTTATTGACCTGTTTTGCTGAATTTTGTTCAATTTGAAGAGCAGTGCCAAGGTAATTAATTCCTTCCCTTGTAGCGACAAGTAAACAGTTTTCTGGAGTGCCATTGAAATGCCAAGGATGCCGAAGCAGACTTAAGCAGTCTCAGACTAAACCATGGTCTCGTTTTTGGTGTATTTCATACTAGGGATACTAGGGCTTCTAAGGGGGGATACCAGGGGGAAGGGATCATGTGGTCTACCGGGTCAGAAAAACTTATCTTGTCCTATTCGAGAAACATTTTGGGTCTGTGACCGCTGCCATGTCGTAATCATGATTGTTGCTACTGTTCTGATCATTTTACATATCGTTATTGTTATTATGGTGATGATCATTCCATTATTGCAATCATTATTGTTATCATTATTGTTACCATTCATTATTGTACTGTATATTCTGTGTTACTACTATTTTTCCTCCAACGCGAACGGGATGCGAAAAACCAAGAAATTTTCTCATTTGCACGCTGACGAAAACGCCCAAGGCACCAAGGAACTTGCCGTACTTCAGGGGGATAGGAGGCCGTAATCCAATGGAAACTGACTGCCAGCAGTCAGTTTCCATTGGATTACGGCCTCCTACTGTATCCCCCTGGATTTTTTTAATGATGAGAAGATCCTGGGAATCCAGACAATTTTAATTAAGATGTTTCTGCAAACTGACCTAGAAGATCCTAGAAAGAAGATGATGAGTTGTGCCATTTTTTGTGTGAAAACAGTTCGAAACCTTCATGCTAGTGTTTTTTTAGCTAGTTGGGATTCCCTGATTGAATGAGTCGTGAGTGCCCAGTTCTGGATGTTCATCCTTCCCCCATCTTCAACCTCTCAACTTGTTGGACTTTCAATCTGGGTGAACATCCAGAGGGGAGTCATGGCCTGTTCGATGGCTGCTTTTAATTATTGTAGCCCGAACAACGAAAGACAGAATTTGAGCGGAATTCTATTTGGAGAGCCCTTGGGCTTGTGAATGAGCTCAGAGAATAGATTGCGAAGGACGGGGATCAGCATCTACCTCACCTGGATGCTGAGAACTTTACATGCGACTTGCGACGTTGAAGATCGTTGACAAAGAGCTTGCTAATTAAGCAAAGTGAAAAAGAGCTTGCGAACCGGGCAGCTGTCTGAATATGGGAGCTCGAAAACAGCTGATGTGTGAAGATTAAAGATGTGTGTAGGGACCCTGACATACTTCACATTTGACATATTTTGAAGTTTGTGGCATTGGTTTCGGAGACGGGCAGTTGTTTGAATATCAATCCCAGCCACCAGTGGTGATCCATCCCCATTTTTTGTGGTTCGTGAATGGCATGGGATTCCAGGGAGGTTTGCCCCCAAAAAAACTATTCCTAAATCTAATATATTAGTTATATATATATAACATCTACAAAGATGCTACCTTGGGGTAAATTGGTAACTAGATGTGGAAAACCAATGGTTTCCCTGTTCGGAAAATGATCTACACAGGATTAAATATGGTGGTTGGTCCACATCTTAGTTTACCCCAGGGTGTTGCTTCAGCATGATGTTGGATCATGCGTTTTTGATTTGGATCATGCAATCATGATCCATCCGTCTCGCTGTCACCTCCATGTGTTCTTCAATGTATTTTACGAATTTTACCCTCCAGTGTCATCAAACGTGGCAATGGAAAATCACCCATCTATAGTGGATTTGCACCTTAGAACTTCCATTTATAGCAGGTGACAGTCACAATCAATCTTGGACAGGTAGTTTAGTACCTCAATATCTTGCCATAAATGGAAGTAGATATAGAATTAAGTAGCCAGTTGAAACTAATACAACAACAAAACTATTCGTTGAACAAAGTATCTGTTAGCAGCCTAGATCTCATGGGGACAATTTTCCAGCCATCAGCCATCCCCAAAAAGATGCCAAAAGTGTGCAACCAGGATGTTAGTTCAATGATACCTCAGATCTCTAGGTTTTCCCACTTTTCTGTAGTAGTAGTAGTAGTAGTAGTTGTTGTTGTTGTTGTTGCTGTTGTTGTAGTTGTTGTCGCTGTCGTTGTCGTTGTCGTTGTCGTTGTGGTTGTGGTTGTGGTCGTTGTCGTTGTGGTTGTGGTTGTGGTTGTGGTTGTTGTTGTTGTTGTTGGTTTTGATGTTGGTCTCTATTCTCCAAGAACTCCGTTTTGCATGCCGTTCAGCTGATTTTGAGAATTTTGAAGGTCTTTCTCACAATCAATCAACAGGTTAACATGACGGAGCATTGACATGGCATATCTCCTGGCTTTGTTGCTTTGTCCTTTTTTTTTGCCAAAGCCGATTTAGTTCGCGACTTACGGCCGTTGGCCCTACCCTGCTGTTCGAATGATTGTGGAGGGGCAAAATCAGGCGGAAAGAGAATCAGCCTACGCAAAGGTGAAATTTGAAGACAGCAATCTGTACAAAACTCTACTAGTAAACAGGAATTTATGTACATGTATCGTTCTGCAGAGGAGTAATTGGCAAGCAACTAATTATTGGATTCCGTGCCTGGCGCATCACGCACGGACATTTCACATAGAGTTCGTTCACACAGAGTAGCGTTCAAAACGAGTTCGATTGCAGACGTTTCACATAGAGTTCTTTCACCCAGAGTATCGTTCAAAACGAGTTTGATCACACCAAAATCTGTGATCAGTTGAAAGAGGGTTTATAAGCCCTTGCTGCATCGATGAGCGCTTCGCGAATGACTAGGGTTCGATGATCAAAGTTGAGGTTTGGTAGTCCATCATCATCATCATCATCATCATCATCACTAGCTTTGTCCTTTTGTTTTGCTTTATCTCAGCAGCCATGTCGTCGTTTGCGGAGATGGAATTCAAGGTGTGACCCTCAGGCAGAGCATTTGATCTTTTCTCTCGATTGTCTCGTAGATTTGGACTGGAAAATTGAGGAACCCCTTCAATGATCATTGGTAAACACCATAGTTTCCGGTTTTCAGAATTTCCCGAAGCGATCCATTGATTGTGGACTTTTTCACGCTAGGCTTTCAAATCAACCTTCGAGACGAAGGCCTGGTGGTTAGGAGCGGTTAGTCCCCCAGGGCCAAGGAGTTGCTAAGAGTCTCCCAACCAGATCGTTTTGCGGACCCTATGAAGGTTCAACATGGTTCAACTAAGTTTCCTGTTTTTTCATTGGTTTCTTTGAGAAATGTTCTTGTGTTGCAGGAAAGTCAAGTGAGTGGCTAAACTCTGGCTGATGATGGGTGTCTCGGGGGTATATAGAGGATTATATGATCGACTGTGGGAATTTTTACCAACCAGTGATTATGAACACTGCTCAAAGTGGCTTTGGAAATTCTTGGGGTTTTGTCATGTTTTTTTTGAGTTGATGTTTGAAGGGCTGTGTTATTGAGTTGGGTGAAGATTGGAGGCATGGACAAGGGAGGACGAGGTATGAGATTCCATCGTTTTTTTTTACCCGGGGGCCGGGGGCGTCGAACGTGTGCCATGAACATTTGGGCCACAATTTTCTTTATGCGAAATTCGACACTTCTGGATCTTTTTCCAACATCTCTGGAGAGTAAATGCTGGGAATAAATCAGCGAAGATGGTGATTGGGCCGACAAGCATGTTTGGATTGTTTCAATCCTGTGGAGGTTCAAATGCTATGGAAGATCTTTGAGAAGGCCTGGCCAAGCTGAGATGTGTGTCCGACTGTGTCTGAAAACTTAGGGAAAACCCCGAAATCCATCCATTTATCGCAGTTGAAACCAATTAAACTGCCACAGCCATTTTAGAGGTATGTATTTTTGGACACATCCAATTGTTGGATCTTTAGTGGTCGAACTTATCCCATGTATTTTGCTCAGGGTCTCTTGGTTTTGACCCTTAGGGATGGTCATAGCCCAAGTTGTAGGCAATCAGAGTGGCCAATGTCACATTGAATGTGTTAGGATCACCAATTGCATGGTGGGATGACCATATCCCGTCATATCCCATGTCGCTCCCATTGTTGATTCATCCCCATGATCCCTGTCAAAGAATGTAGTTGCTCAAATCATCTATTTGTCTAATTAACTACACATAACTTGAACATGGCTCACAATCTATCATTTTGTTGATGATACGTACATGTATAGATTTCCCTAGCTCTAAGGCTCTAAACTTCCGTCCATATAGGATTTTCCCATGAAAACACCTCCATTCATGGTGGATTTCCAGTTCTCCAGGAGCTGCAGTGTGTGCGCTCCGAGGCTGCGGCTGTTGAGATAGGGATTGACCATCAATGGGGGCGGAAACTGTGGCCATAGAAATAGATGAACAATTTTTTTTAGAACATGCATTGATGGCATGTATTTGATCTATCAGATTTGATCGGGTTTGATCGGGTTTGATTGGGTTGATTGGCTTGGCACTGCCTGCACTTACTAACTGGGACGCAACCCCAAATCATGGGTGAAATATTGCTCATATGGTGCTAGATTGATGTCATTTGATGTGTAATTACCGCAAGCATCACTGATGATCGACGTACCCCGCTAGGAATCATGGGTACATGCCCAAGCTAATAAGAAAAGTGCCTGGTTTGGCCCTATGTTTGGTTTCAGATACTCTAGGGTAAACTAACATAGATGTGGAAAATCAACAATTTGTACATGATTTTCCTAGGGAAACCATAGGTTTTCCACATCTACATTTGTTTACCCTAGGGTATCTCAGTTTTTGCCTGTTCTCACCGCCCAGTCCGTCTGAAAACATGTCCGCCCTCGCCTTTTGGTTCCCATAGGTTGGTGAGTAGAGAGGTGTATACCGTTCGGCACTCACATGACTCCCAACCAACCCTTCTACTTTTCCTATTTGAAGACACAAATAGATAGAATCAACATGAGTTTTGGGATGGTTGTCCAGGTCCGTGAAGCGCGAACCTTGTTGGACCAACTGAAGGTGAATCAGTGGCTAGTCTCAGAGTTGTAACTTCTGTCCCCATTTGCAAGCAGGATGTTTTCACTCTTGTCATTCACAATTGATTTGCCGCATCGAACAGTCCAGAATCCAATCAATGTATCTTATTTGAAATGTATCAGAATGTAAATTCTAGATTTTGCGCGACTTTGACATGTTCATTGGTACTCTCATGAATTTGTTATTTGCTCTTCGTCTTATTTCACAAACATCCAGTAGTTTTTTTGGGAGATGATACGTCAAGGTTGGAGCAACCAGCAGCCAGCGCCCTGAAGGAGACAGTCACCCGGGGTTGACATAGCGTTCTGCCGGTAGATTTCACCAAGCGAAATAGTGGGGACCACAATGAGGATAACTGTCAAGCCACATACTTTTTTTGCCCGTAGTTAGCGAAGTTGGTGTGTAAGTAAGTAGGTAACATAACTAGGGTTTACTGTACAATTATGGAACTAGCGCGGTTGATCAACCAACGTTCCATCACGAACCGGGGGGGCACGAATGACCCGCGTTCTTTGATGAGGCCGCAGACTTAGACAGGATCAGAGTCACAGATCATTTCTGTACATACAAACGTACATCTCCATCTCCATCTCCATCTCCATCTCCATCTCCATCTCCATCTCCATCTCCATCTCCATCTCCATCTCCATCTCCATCTCCATCTCCATCTCTCTCTCTCTCTCTCTCTCTCCCTCTCCTCTCTCTCTCTCTCTCTCTCTCTCTAGACAAAGTGAAGCCTAAAATTTCCACGTACTGTAATACTTCAGGTATCATGCACCGTGATTGTTTTGATGGATGTTCCAAACCTTTTCTCCGAGTCTTTTGGTCCAAAACCGGCAGTCGTAAACTACATCTAGTTACCATGAAACCAAGCGAGTGACAGAGCAACCATCATCGGGCACCTGCAGGATGTTGACCAACTAAAGGTCGACGTGGGCCAGTTGAAAGACCTGCTGACCAACAGCAAAGGTGACTTGGGAGCCAACTGGTGGTGTTCATGGGATCTACATCGATGTTCTACTCACTGTTTGGAACTAGTTCATCTTCAACAAATATGTGTGAAGGGTACATATATATGAAGGGTAGGTCATCAGGAGTGTATATTTTGTGTGTGTATATAATATATATATATATATATATATTCAAGGAAACAACTGTAACTACTTCGGTCTCAATCTGGTGTCGCCCGGAAAGATGAATTCCCCTGCAGAGCATGCTGTTTTGACGGCACAACCGCACCTAGAAACTCTTCCCGCTAAAAATTGTAGAATTTGTTTGTATGTGGAAACCCAATTTCCAAAACTGCAAAAAGAATTTTTGGCCTTCCGAATCTATTTCATTCGCCCATTTTCCTCCAATCTTTTCTCTGCATAGAATCCACCATACCCAGCCCAACACGAATCATCCCCGCTACCTCCAACTACCTCAGGTGAGGTGAACCACATCAGAAGCGGTCTTGGAGATGTCCAGGAGGCGTTGAAGAACCATGACAGCGCCTGGGATTTTATTTAAGGGCGTTTTTTTTAAAAATATTTTTGTATACCATGGTGGGTGGTTGAACTTTATAGACGTTTTTTTTTCTCATGAAAAAGCCAGTTGCTGAAACCCATTTTGTAGTGGGGACATCTGATATTGTAGGAAGCCAGTTTAAGTTTGTAGGCTTGCATGATGTCCTGTTGCGCAATGGTTTGAACTTTATAGCGGCCTATGTTGGGTCATGTTGGGCTGATGTCGGGCCTTTATTGGGCTGATGTTGGGCCTTGATTGAGCCATATTGGGTCTATTTTGGGTCGTTTGGAGCCGTTTTGGGACCCTTTTTATTCGTGCTAAAAAAATTGTAATTTTTAGCGCGAAGAAGTTGGGCTTGGAAGGGCCTACGTTGGGTCATGTTGGGCTCATGTGGGGCCTTTATATGGCCATGTTGGGGCTATCTTGGGCCTTGATTGAGCCTTAGTGGGTCTATCTCGGGCCCAATAGGATGTGGGAGGATGTGCAGTTGGGAGGAAAATGCGCGCGGAGTTTCTTTGAGTCCTGATTATCTTTTGTTGGGATTGGCTTGAACAGAGGCCGTCTCTATAAAGTTCAGGGTTGCTCTAGAATGTTCAATCTGGGTTGGAAAAATGAGGCGAAAATTCAGAACCTTTTTCCAAGGCACGTTGGAGCTTGAACTTTATAGACGGCTTTTTTGGTTAACCCTTGATTGGGTAGGTTTTTGGTTTTATACCACCTTGAACTTTGAATTATATATATATAGTGATGGTCTGGGGACCATTTCGCAATTTATAGCTATAAAGTTCGGGCCCCAACTATCTGCTGGAATTCACAGGGGGGGGTACTTTTAGTGAGGTCTCTGGATGTTCTTTTTTTAATGGCAGGTTGGGATTGTGAACTGTGGCTGGTGTGTTCACACTGTTCTTGATTTTCCTACTTGGCATATACTTGGCATGATGATGTTGATAATCCTGATTGGTTGATATTCTTGGGATGGTGTGATGCACGTAAGCAGCATAGAATAAAGTCTTGTCTCAAATGAGTAGGAAGCAACCTTCCTGCATCCGCGACTATGACACCGAAACAAGTTTGCACCCTCCAGTTGCCTCCAGGGAACAATAGCTGAAATTCATTTGAATCCCACATAATTTTGGTCGGATAAACCTACGAATCACATCAAATCACCATTGCACCTGGGACCCAAGTGCCCAGGTTGGATGGAAGACGTGTCCAATACTTTGCGACAGATGCAAGAGAAGGACAACACCCAAGATCTGATGAATCTGAAGACAGTGCCTAAGTTATTATCCGTTGATTAACCAAAATTTGGGGTCAACTGTTCAATTCAAGAACGTTGAGAATACATTCTTGCCATCCGGAATCATCCTTTGGTGGACAAGTCTGTTGTGACAGGACACTCAAAGCGAGCTCAACAACTTGCAGAAGCTGATCGATCAGCATGATGAGCAGCTGAGCACGTTTCGAGAAGAGTCTGCCCAACGTCAGGAGGACTTTGCTGGGTGGGAACTTTGTGTTTTTTGGTCACTTCGATTAAGAACCAATCGTTTTGGAGAAACCGACCTTTGCTGCAATGATTGAACTTGCGATTGGTACGAAGCGACTGGCTAGCTTTCAGTTCCAGTGTTAGATGATTTACAGGCGGCCCAGAAAGAGCTGAACAGCTTGCAGATGCTGGTTGGCCAACATGATGAGCGACTTCGCGCCCTTCCGGAGGACGTTCCCGGGAGTCGCCAGTACCTAATGGTTTGCGCATGCTTTCGGTTGATGTTGAACATTGACGGACAATTTCCAGAATCTTACAGATGGTATATCTGTACAGTAACCCCAAAAAAACTAGACAAATAGTTCATCATTCTTCTGGTGGGTAATTTTTCCCTTTCTTTTTTCCTGGGCCATTATATCTACATCTCACGGGGCCTCCTGGTCTGTTTTCAGGTCCAGGGCCTTGGAACCATTGTCAGTCCTTCAGATTGTAAGCGATCCATGTCTGGCCATCCCCCCAAGAAATATCCCGCCAAATCAACCAATCTTCGGATTTGGCGGGATATTTTTTTTTGGGATATTTTATGGATTGTTGATCCCCCTAAAATATCCCATTATCAACAATTCTGATCGAGTTGCTTGACGCTTTTGGTAGGACTTGGACCGGCGCTTTGCAGATCTGAAGGTACCGAAAAGGGTGGACGTTGCGGCTGCAGGAAGGATCATCAGATATATATCTATCAGAATTTGGAACAGCATCATTTTTTATCATTTTGTTTGGTCTAAGATTTGGATCAGTTACCATTTCTTCCGAAATGGTCCGGACAATCAAACATTGATATATGATATATGGAAAAATAAAAGATGTTCCAATTCACCAACCAGATAGGTTTTGCTCTCCGAAGGTCATCATAGTCATCATCGTTTTTTTCCGCCTGGAAGATCCTAAGATTTGGGCCGAATCCGTTCAACTGTTGAGCTCATCCAGTTTGGACCCAGCCACATATCTGTGTGGTAT
Organism: Cladocopium goreaui; assembly: GCA_947184155.2. Classification (NCBI taxonomy): domain Eukaryota; class Dinophyceae; order Suessiales; family Symbiodiniaceae; genus Cladocopium; species Cladocopium goreaui. The sequence goes on from CAMXCT020001777.1 coordinate 120,974, forward strand.
ATCAAATAAACAAAACATAACAAAACGAATCTGGGTGAGGTCTATTTGCGGATGTTCATCAACTCATTTTTTGGGTTTCTTTGGGTTCAAATGTAACCATTCACCACAACAATATGATTCGCAAGGATCCAGGGATTTGTTACGCGCCACAAGACCAGCCAAGGCTCAGCATCTCTTTCCCTTCGTATTGGGGAATAATAATCCCAACTGACTATATATGTATAATATTTTTCAGAGGGGTTGAAAACACCAACCAGCTATAAATTCTGACCATGCAAAGAAAGACACCATCTTAGTAGAAGGGATCCAGTTGCTTTCCGCTTTTGGTAGGACTTTGTGGAAGGAAGAGTCACCTGGCTCCAGGAGGCGTGCAATCTTTGTCACTATTTTCGGTTGAATTTTGAACATCGCTGGATAGGCATTGAGTACATTGTCTTAGGGGAAGCCATGACCATAATCTATGACGTATCCACCACAGCTCATGACAGCTGCAGGGCGTGCAAGTGATGCTGGAGGATATGGACCAAGCTCGGGTTTGCGAGGAGGGGCCTAGGGAAGGTTTTTCAGGGTTGCTCCCACCATGATGGATGAAAGAAGCTACAAGGGGGTAAATGAGTCATTTTACTTCTACTTTGCCAAATTCGCAACCTTTGTACCTGGGGTGTTGGGGGCTCCGAGAGGGTACATTTTCAAGTGATTCCTCGCAGGACTTCAGGCAGCAATGTGGCGGCCTCGAAGTCGGCAGCGTCGCTGCCTTGGTTTTGGGAATGTCATGGATTCATGGGTGGTCTAAAGTTAAATAGTATCATCAATCCGTGGACTATCATCATGCTAAAATCACATGTTGAGGATAGTTTCTTAGCTAGTTAATTTTAGAAGAATTTCGATGGCCTCGTGGGTCAGCGAGACACAGTGCCCTCCGGTTTTTTCCTAACAATGCACGGAAGAGATTCTGTTGACAAGTTCACTGATCCTTTTCTGAGGCACCAGTAGAGCAAGCGATCCATTGGCCAGATTCACCAAGGTGCATCCAGTTGGTGGTTGTGATGATGATCCCCAAAGATCCCTCCATTTTTATTGAAGCCAACTTCGAGAACGTGGTGAAGTATCCGCTTTTGTTGCCCAAATGGTAGCTTTATTATTGGATTTGTCACTTTTTGGATCTGATAAATCCAGATTTGGGGAGACTCATACCCTTGCAGCGGCAGAGGCGGTCTCCGATGGATTCGCCCTGGAGTCGCCCCGGAGGTCTGGTGCTGAGACTACAGCCCTCATGAATTCACGTAAATTTCACGTCCAAGATTTCAAAAGAGATGGGGATTTCACAGTAAAATTCAAATGAATTTAGCCAAACTATAGGGAGGTCATGAGAGACATCACCAGCTTAAGATGAATTGGATTTGAGCATGGAATATACACCATAGATATTGCCCATATATTGAGAATGATTTTAAGAGGGAGAATGATGATTAACGAATTTATTTAGGGGTGCCCGATATTCAGACAAACCCCCAACCACAATTTGCAGACACCATCATACTACGGCCAGGCGCTGCGTGTTGCCCGGAAAGTTCAAATGGCATATTAAACATTATTATGCAAAATGCTCAAACACCTGCGCAGGGCCAGGATTTCCCACACAACGAACCTAAAACCCTAAACTGCGCAAAAGATGCACATAATGGATGCAGTTTGATATATAAATACATAATACGAAAGCATCATGGGACATATGATGATATATGACATTGACAATTATTCGAAACTATGCAATCACAAATTGGATATATAAGCAACAACAACATGGAATTCACCAACACGATTCGAATTGTTTGCCCATTGGAACAATTTCAAAAGGAGGGTTGTTTCTATGCTGGCGGAGTTCAGTCAACCCTCCACATATCCTAGTCGGTTTCATTTGTTGTAAACCAACACACAAAGTCTAAAGTAGTCCAATCGTCAGGGCGCCAGAAGTTTTGAATTGAATGGTTGTTTGATGGTAAAGGCATTCAAGTGGTGAGTGGTGAGTGGTGAGTGGTTTGTCCTATTCATTGAGGGTACTTACCATCTTGATCTCTTGGTTGGTCCAAAAGCAGGATAACCCCAAAACCAATGCTTAAAATCTGGGTCAGTGTTGCTTAGATACTGTAGTACTTAAATCTTACGAACCAAACTATCAATTAGTTTTTTTTGGCAATTATCTAAGATTCACTATGAAGACATCATCTTCCCTGCTATAAGTTTGATGGCAAATTTGGGCCATTTATCTCATTTCTGGACAAACCGAACTGGAGATTTACCCTCGATGTATACCTGGATGTAGGTATATTAGCTGTATACCTGAAAGTCCATGTGTAGGACTCGTTTTCCTTGGGAAACTTTGGGGTTTTATTAATAAATGGTAGTTTGCTGAGAGGGATCTCCATATTATTGTTCCTGATGTCTCACATATGAACGGATTTTCAAAGTCCCGGACCGTTCTGGAATTCTCCCGGATTTGCCTTAGAACTGTGGATGGAAGAAATCTTGCACCAGTTGAAAACGGTGGTTTATCCAATTATTTGTAGATTTTTATAGGTTTGAACCATCCGAGGTGCAGGATTTCTTCATATTTCTTCCATCCACAGTATGGTTTTATTCACCAGAACCAGTGATGGTATCATCCCATGAATTCACCGAGACTCCTGGGATCTCCTGGGAATTCCTGGGATCTTCAGGTCGTCCGACAGACAAGGTGCGTATGAGCCGACATCAGCAGTGTAGTCATGTTGAATGGGATAGGAATATCATGGGATCTATGTATTTACATACACAACATATACATATATTATAAATGATGTACATTGGTAAACATAATTGTAATCACATATATATATATGTACAACCAACTCAAGATGATTTGGGTCTGAACATAGACCATACCCAATATATGATCCGGTCCCCTTGGTCGGTCCGCGGTTTCTGGGGATGGTTTCATATTAGGATGGGTAGATGTACTTGAACTATGTTTGTTTATATTGAAGTGTGATGCGTAACTTAAACACATATTTGACATTTTGAATCAAATTACACAAATGTGATTTTGAATATAGGTGTATATGTTCCTTTCCGCAAATTGGGTCAGGTTCATTGGGGTATCCCTCAAACAAAGCGCCTTGTAGCCTGTAGCCATGGGCTACCTATGGTCCATCGCCCCTGAAACTCTGGTGCTGCTGGACCTGGAAACCAAGCGGCTCTCATTTAGTGTTGAGACATTTTTATGATCCCATGATGGGAGTACATGACTGAGTACATGGATAATTAATATATATATATATATGTATATATACAAACGTATATGTATATTGATCATTTTTCACAAATTTGGAACTTGGAACTACTTGATATATATTCCGTGAAATTGCTATTGTATCCGATGTTCGTCACGCCAGATGGCTTGGGAGCCTTGGTAAATTGGCCGAGGTCAAGGTGGGGATGAGTCGAAACCGCTGGGTGAAGTCTGGTTCACCAAGGGGACCTTTCGCATTTTAACTCACCAAAGCTAAAACGGCCCATCTTTGATTTACCTAGCGCAAATGGTGATTTTCCATAGGTATGTTAAATTATGCGAAGGTATGTTTATTGGTTGACAGTATAAATGTATAACTCAAAAAAAACACTATGTGTGTACAACCCCAAATAGTTCGTTCCATCTACCATAAATCATAGAATTCACCTAGTCAACAAAACCAATCTAGCTCTCCTTTTGGGCCGCACAATGTGCACAGTATTACTGTCTTTCTTGTAGGAGAGAAGGGTACCAGAGGGACCAGGGTTTTGGGCAGCCATACACAGGGGCTTCAGACATGTTCACCCTAAAAGAGTGATTCAATGCCTACTGCTAAAGTGGTAGCCACGATCCTGCACCCTAGGCATTTCTCGATATTTCTTGTAGGAAATCGATTTAATATAAATCTAAAGAAAACATGTTTCTTGGATGTGCCAAAAAACAGGGCCATACCCCCAAAATACCCATTCAAGTGGGGAGACTGGGAGAATGATGAGAGTCCTGTGAAATTGGCGGTGTAACCTCCACTTTTTGTATGAATAAAACGCTGGGATGAGCATCAACATGCATCAACTAAGGGAATTCAACAAATCATCAAACGCCAAAGATGACCCCCAGCAACAATAGATCGTTCACAGTCCACCTCTAGGGGTTGAAGCAAGAACCAGACCCGTCGGTGGCTATTCCCTATGCAGTATAAGATCCACGGATTCTAGATATTACTGTACATATTTATACATCCGCCATAGCTGGAGAAATGTGGGGAATCACTTTCCGCCATAGCTGGAGAGATCATACGCTCACCACTGCAGAGGGAGAATGCATCCTATGGTGTCATTACTTACCTGCAGCTGGAAAGATGGTGCTCTACCTATCCAGGAAGCTGATCCAGGATCCAGAGAATTTCAAGGAGACGATGATCGACAAGTTCAACGAACTGCTCAACTACAATGGAAAGAGCAAAGGTAAAGGAAAAGGCAAGCCAAAGAGTGCGGCAAGCCAGGAAAGTGAACAGAACAGCTTCCCGGCAAACCACACATCCCACTCCACGAATGCCAAGTTCCCTTTTACGATTACCTTCGCTTTGGTGGCTGATGAAATAGATCACTGGGGAACATGGAAGGAGCTTTGGAATAGGGCCCTGACGAATGCCAACACGCCCTATCAGATCCATGTCCTCTCCGAAGACTTTTGACTAGGGTCTGCCAAGCAGACACAGTCTCAATCCTCTTTTCTAGCAAAAGTAAAGCTTTTGCATCAGAGGGGTGTCGACACTGGCCACTCGCACAAAGCCGCACGGGCGCAAAAAAGAATGGATGCTTGCAACCACTCAACCGTAGTTCAGGGTGGCGCACGCCACAAGGCTTTCGAGCCTCTCGAGGTAATCTCGTGGTACTCTCAGAAGAAGACGCATTCTAAAGTTAAATCTTCCCACAAAAATAAATTCCAACCATTGACTTTTCATAATCTTTCTCTTCACAATGATGCTAACACCCGAAATTACGTGGCTAAACCTTCACAACAGAACATGAAACCCAAATCTACTCATACCCTGCCAACAGGCCCTCACAGGGCGATGCGGGAAAGCCGCACGGCTACCGACAAAGTAGCTGTCAGCGGTAACCAACATGAGAGCCAAAAAACCCTGAAAAGAAAGTGTAGAAGCGTTACTGCCTTGATCAACAGAAGAGTAAGGCGCAGCTTAAAAAGGCACGACCAACGCATGCATTATAGACGAATCAGGGCGCAGTGCCATGACTTGGCTGGTCAGGCAGCTGCGTACAAAGCCCAAGATCCAACGGCAACACCATCTGCACACAACTCATTCCGCAATTCAAATAATCTCGATTCTGCTTTTTACTTCGATAATCCTGATTCGACTGGCTCAAACTCCCCCCCTGACTCACTTTACCAAGATAACATTTTACTCAACAAAGAGTTAAAAGGCTTTAAGATTGCCTCCCTCAACTGCAGAGGACTCGCGTCAATTTCCAAAAGGGAAAGACTTGTTCACTTGATGGGTAAATATCAAATTGATATCTTATGTCTTCAAGAAACTAAGATTAATTCCAACTCAAAAGAAACACATCAGGGTTACGACATGTACTGGTCGTCCGATGTGGCTGACACAGACCGAGCCAACGTGGAAGCCTTAGCTAGGACAGGTCGGGCGTCCAGGCGCAACGAAGAACATTGTCGTATTTTTCAGAAGGCCAAAGAACACCTGGGAGTAGGTATCATTTTCTCAAAACAAGCACAAAGATGTTTAAAATCCGTCCAACCTATCAGTGCTAGAAACATTGTAGGTACTCTTATCATGCAAATCGGTGATTTGGATATAGTTTCTTCATATGCCCCTCAAGCATGTCACACGGACCCAACGGCCTCTGACAAACATTATCAGGAACTTCACACCATTATGGATCAAAAATATGCTTACTCCCCCAAGATCATTTGCGGTGACTTTAATGCGCGTTTGATAAAAGCTCTACCCACGGAATCCTCTGTTTTTGGACCGTTCACTTTTGGGGCAAACACACATGAAATTGATTTTCTAAGCGATGCTCAGTTTGAGAACCGATCCCGCTTAATCGAATTCTGCTTGGAGCGTAACATGATTATTAAAAACACTTTCCTTCAAAAAGCAGAGGAGCATCTCATCACGTATCGTGCTGTAGGTGTTCGTAAATGGGAACCGCCCTTTACTTTCCATAAATATGCCCAGATGGACTATTTCCTGGTCAATTCGCCATGGAAGAATTCCATCCAAAACATTGAGTCAACTTATATCCACACTATTGATACCGACCACAAACTTCTAATTGCTGAGGTGCTGTTCAAACTAAAGGTAAAACCACGACAGCATGCTAACTTACCAGTTCGTTTCCACAAGCCTACAGAAGAGAATTTGACCAACTATAACAGCCTTATTTCCTACGAACTCTCAAAACAGAAGGAAGACCTCGCCGAAGACCAACATATTTCCGTTCAACAAATTAACCAGACGCTTTCAATTAGCGCCAAAGCTTCCTTGCCACTTCGACACCCGAAACAAAAGAAAGAATATATTTCTGAAGCTACATGGCGCTTACTTGAACAAAGATGGTCAGCGCTGGAAGCTCAGGATTGGGACCTTGCTGCAACTATAAACATAGACATTACACAGCAGGTAAAGCATGATAAGGAAAATCACCTTCTTGAACAACTGGAGGAAATCAACTCGTCAGGTTATCAATGGTCAGGGTTAAAACGCCTTCGTTCAAAATTCACGCCGCAATTTTCAAAAGTTAAAGATCGTTTTGGCAATTACATTCCACTTGATAAATACGCCGAAGCAGCGGCCGACTACCTTGAAAATATCCAATGGGGCTCTTCCAACCCCGCTCAAAACCCTACTAGAGAGCATGTGGCATTACAGGATGGAAGTCATGTAGTTGATGATTCAATGTTTACCCTTGAAGAATTGGATTCAGTTATTGCGCGTATAAAGAATAATAAAACTCCAGGAGAAGACGGCGTCGTTGGAGAACTTTTCAAATGGTTGTCTGCGGACAACAGACAAATTCTTCTTGATGCGCTCAATCAATGCTTAGTCTCCAGTGTTTTGGCTCCTGAACATCTCCGAGCAGTGGTAGTATCCATCTATAAAAAAGGAGATTCTTCACAATTGGAAAACTACCGTCCTATCTCACTTCTTAACACTTGCTACAAAATCCTCGCAGCACTCATCAAAGACCGATTGGACAAAGGGCTTGACAAATGGATTACCCCTACCCAATACGGCTTCCGTAAATCCAAAAGCACAGCTGAAGCTATATATCTGGCAAGACGCCTTCAGGATTACTGCGAAAAATCAAAGTCTGCAAGTACGTTGATTTTACTAGATTGGGAAAAGGCGTTTGATAAGGTTCTTCATTCCAAAATGATAGAGACACTTCAAAGGCTCAAGGTTCCTGCTAAAATCATTAAATTGATTCAGTGTTTCTATTCCAATCCTGACTTCAAGGTTTCTGTGAATGGAATTGACTCGGACTGGAAGAAGCAGAAAACGGGAATAAGACAAGGCTGTCCCCTTTCTCCTTATCTTTTCTGCTTGGTAATGAGTGCTATGTTCACTGATATCAAATCTGAGCTTAACACACCCAAACAACGCCAACCATTCGATGGAATCTCCTTTACCGAAATTTTGTTTGCTGATGATACCCTCATTTTTGGAGCCAACACTCACTGTATCAATGTTCTACTTCACGCTATCGAAAGACATTCGGCCTATTTTGGGTTAAAATTAAATTATAGCAAGTGCATTAACCTGACTGCTAATCAAAGGATTTCCTCTGTACGATTTTCACCTAACGGACCAGCAGCCGGAGCATTAGTCCCACGCAAATCCTCCGCTACATACCTTGGCACTCTCCTCACAGACTCTTTCAATAATAAAGCAGAGGTAGCCAACCGGCTAAACGACTGTATAGCTACCTGCAACAGGCTGAAACTATTCTGGAAAAAGGCGCGTACCAGCATCAAATGGAAAATCCAGGTCTTCAACGCCATTATTAGATCCAAACTTCTATATAGTCTTGAATGCATTCAACTCACACAGGCGGAAATATCTAAACTAAACGGTTTCCAAAACAAGTCCCTCAGAAGGATTCTTGACATTCCCCCGACTTTCATCGATAGGCAATACACAAACGAACGCATGTATGATTTGATCAAGAACCAATACGGATGTCATTATGAGAGCTTTGGTGAAACATGGCGGAAAAGGAAATGCAATTTTTTTGGACATATCCTCAGATGTCGCAGTGATGACCCCCTTTTTCAAGTTACCTTTTCTCATACTATTTTTTCGTCTAGAACCCCTCCTCTACCGAGACCAGGCAGACCCAGAGCAGATTGGCTCATTGAAACATTTAAAGATTCTTGTTACTACTTATATGGACCAGACAGACAGTTTGATTTTAACGACAGACAATTGATCGCAGATATAAAGCAAGCTGCTGTAAACAGAATAGGACCTTTCTCTACAAATAAATGATGTTTGTCGGGACTTCTGTCCCAAAGGCCTTTGGCCTCTCGAGGTACTGCTCTTGGTAATTCTCAGATGTTGCGCCGGACTTCCTATTTACTCACTCAATGGCATTCTTCATCTTTTCTGATAGATCACACCCCCTCTGACAGTTGTAGCCTTGTACATTAAAACTGTTTTAACTGCGATTGTCCTCCTTTTAGGAGAAGTGATTATTTTTCACCCCGTCTATTCTTACATCTTTTTATTTCGTGAAGCGGAATGGCCAATTTGCCATCAGTTGCTGTTGGGAGCCCATTTGTGCTCGTTGGAAAAATTTATACATCCGATGCATAGTACATATTTATCTGGATAACCTATCAATATCAATATCTAATATCTAATATCAATATATATATATATACATAGATACAAATCCACTGTATTTTTTTCACAATAGCCATTGACTTTCAGTGTGTTATAATCCAATACATGGATCATAATCAGCATCGCCGCCGCCCAAATCAATCAGCGTTGCCACCACCCAAAATGCCACCTGCTTCCACTTGGGTTTGGCCTTTTTTCAATACGAGGTGAGAGGCGTTATTTCAGGCTGGTGAATCATTATCATCATTTGTCAATTAATATATTACCCAGGCATGAATAAGGAATATGGACGTGGTCGATTATTTGATGTAAAGGAACACCATATATCATGGACATCTATGTTGAAATGTAAGTGATCTTATGCACATCAAAGGTAGTATTGCTATGTTGGCCCTTCCCCAACATCCCAACATCCCAACATCCCCAGGCGTGACAGTGATGCAGGCGGCTGGCAACGCTACAGCTTGGAGAGATTTGCAGAGTTTCAGCTTTCGGGATGATTTTCGGGCCACTGTATGGGGGAACTGACCATTAGTTAATACTATTTTGCCAACGCGTATTGGATGCGGGGATGTAATTGATAGAATCAGTGAAATCATGATCAACGAGTAGTACTAGCACCAACTGGTCAATGTCTCTTGCCTTCTTTTGATGAGCCTTTCCCCAGGCTTGGGTGGCTGGAAAATATGTATGTTGACTGCTTAAATGTCTTTAAGCTTAGCTGAATCCCTATGTGTTCAATGATTCAATGCCAGGAGTATCATATTAAAAATTCGACGAAACAGTATGTCCGAAGAATAAATTGTTGCATGGGGACAGCTGAAGATGCTTTCAGTGAGTCGCAGCTCTGCGTTCCACTGCGTTTTCACGCCAGCGTCTGTCAAAGAAAAGTCCTACCGAGCTGTGAGGAGCCATGAGGCGTTACTTTTGAAATGATTGGAATGGCATACACATACACCCAATTCAAATAAATTATCATCATTTTATCCCCCTTTGAATTCGGTCCCTGACCCGGGTGTTCAGATTCTTTAAAGGGACGCCCTGTGCCACCAAAAAATATCTTTAAAGAATGGGAACCCTTCTGTACAGGCACCTGGTACAGTGCTTAAAGAATCATACCCAGTTGGCCACTCTAACCCATGAGGCTTAAAGAATCATACCCGGTTGCACCCCTCGAGAGGGCAAAAAATGAGCCTAAAGAATTAGAACACCCGGGTTTGAGTTGTAGACATTCACCCGTATGAAATTTCACGTATGTTTTGTAGCTTTGCGTGGTTCTTCGGAAATCTACCTACAACATATTTTTACTAATGTTTGTTAGCCCTAAACACTCCCAATTCCAAAAAAAAATGCGCAAACCGAAACACCTCCGCTCCTGCTCGCTGATCTCAATTCAATTTTTGCCGCTCTCTTGCGTTATGACCCCGTGTAGAGCAGAGAAAGTGGATTTTAACAAAAAAAATAATTATTAAAAAAAACAGAATCACCAAAAAAACAAATCCACAGGAAGAATCACCAGAAGAAACAAAAAAAACAAGAAAAAAACAAAAAAACACAATAATCAAAAAAAACCCCAAAAAAAACAAAACCTGCATTTTCCGCAGTTTTTTTTTGTTTTTCTTGTTTTTTTCCTTGGTTTTGGTTTTCTAGTTTGTTTTTTTTGGTTGCTCTGTTTTTTTTAAATATATTTTTTCCATCAAACCCTATATTCTCTGTGTTGTTGGACTCATAACTCTTGCAACGCAAGATTTCCCCAGTCTGATCTAAAGATCATTGGCAGTTCTGATTCTTTAGAGGTTATATAAGGCCTGTCGACCCATCAAAACCCAGTAGTTTTACATAGTTCTATGTTATTTTGGTTCATTTTGGATAAGTTTGGGATATTTTCAGGGGAAGCCTCTCTAAAGAATCAGGACCCAGATCCCAACACAGGGGTTTGTTAAGCTGCCTTCTGAAAACCACTGGTGCTATACCTGGGAATATTGGAGGTTCCCTGGGGATTCCCTGGGGAGATGGTGTTGGACCGAGCCAGTTCTGATTCTTTAGAGGTTAAGGCCTGTTGACCCATCAAAACCCAGTAGTTTTACACAGTTCTATGTTATTTTGGTTCATTTTGGATAAGTTTGGGATATTTTCAGGGGAAGCCTCTCTAAAGAATCAGGACCCAGATCCCAACACAGGGGTTTGTTAAGCTGCCTTCTGAAAACCACTGGTGCTATACCTGGGAATATTGGAGGTTCCCTGGGGATTCCCTGGGGAGATGGTGTTGGACCGAGCCAGTTCTGATTCTTTAGAGGTTAAGGCCTGTTGACCCATCAAAACCCAGTAGTTTTACACAGTTCTATGTCATTTTGGTTCATTTTGGATAAGTTTGGGATATTTTCAGGGGAAGCCTCTCTAAAGAATCAGGACCCAGATCCCAACACAGGGGTTTCTTGAGCTGCCTTCTGA
>CAMXCT020001778.1:2500-40000 GCA_947184155.2 Cladocopium goreaui
TTAAACATTGGGATTATGACACCAATCCCATATGCTCCATGGTGCTGGTATATTTACCTGGGAAATATTCCATACCTGGAGCACATGGGAATAGTGGGTATGGTATTAACCATTAACATTGGGATTATAGATAGTGATTATATTAGTGGCGACCTTGACTATTAACATTGGGATTACTAAACCTTGGGATTATAATGGGATGCTTCATGGGGTCATAAATTGGGATGATAAACTGAGATTATATAAAATTGGATTGGGATTATGATGGGATATCAACCCCCAAATAGTGGGATAATAATGGGATTACAATGGGATATATGATATATAACTGAAGATATCTGGACACAAATGGGATATATAACGACCCCAAAAATCAACATGACGACCCTGCCATCAGTCGGGGTTGGAAGATAACTTTTCACTGAACATATCTGAACATAGTCTATTTACAGGGTCCAGCTGTTAATAATTTGTTGGAGGGCACAACCATGTATAGCAGGTATATCTAAATAAGTGCTTGGATATCACAAAATTGCAGAGAAATCGCCAAGACACCCAGGCAATGTGGGTGTCGCTTGAGGGCTGAGTCATGCTGTCAAATGTCACAGATGTAAATTATGGATGTGTCATGATGTGTCTGAACATGTGAACCATAGGTTGGCCTGTAAAAAGAGGGAACATTATGAAACCTTAGAGTCCTTCAACATGTTTTTATCCTGCGGTTGGTGGTTTCAACACAGAAAAACGAAACCACCAACCAGATCGTAGTGTGGTGGGTGCAATATCATGTTGTATCATTGTATCATGTACGATCTGGGTCGATATTCAACTCCAAATTGCTTGGATTTACCCTTACCATCCAACATGACAATCCTGCCATTTTTGTTGCCAACAAGGGCGAGTTTCCGAAGTATGCACATCTCTATAGGGTTTCTTCCTCTCAGTTGGGGGTGATGGTAACCACCGAAAAGAACATCACCTTGGTACCACCATCACCAAGCGAGATAACTGCTGCCCCGCGACTGCACCCTGCAACGAGGCCAATGAAGGCCTCAGCGAGCAAGGCCGCGGGCCGCGGGCAGCCCCACTTTGTTTCATCCATGTCCTTTACCTATAGTAACATATTGTAAACCACATGAAGAAGAAACATATGCCGCCACATTTTATAGCAACCTATATCTATAATCCCAATCTTCATGGTTAATACCATACCCACTATTCCCATATGCTCCAGGTATGGCATGTTTACCTACATCTTTTTTTGGGGGTTGCTAGTTGCTAATAGCTGCTTTGCTAATAGCTGAATGATATGAATATATGGCCAGCTGGGAGATCTAGATCCGGGGGCCCGGTCGAGGCCCGAAACGGCAATGTTGGTTTAGTTACAAAAACTCTTGGGTTAATTAGGGGGATATATCAGTATAACAGTATATCATTGTACTACATCTATACTTAGGTGTGGTGAAAAAAACCAACCAACATAACTGGACTGGGGGACCCAATATGTAAGAAACTATATAATTTCACCTTGTGGAAGTCTTGCTAAGCTACTTCGCTATGGTCTTAGAAGGCTTCCCCATAAGACCTTCAAAATACCAATAAGAAATAGAGGTCAGTTTGTAGGAACACATTCACATTCTGAAAACGCGTAGTTTTGGATGATTTTTTGTGGGTCAATCACCTCGACACTCTTGGCTTTTGGGGAGGATTGGTGGCAATTGGAGGGGTTTTCCAATCTGAAGATAACTGTGACAATATCTGTTTAGGTTTTATATGGACGTTTCCTAAAATAGGGGTACCCCTAAATCATCCATTTGTCATCGGATTTGCCATGAAATAAACCATCCATTTGTGGTACCCCCATGATTTGTGGAACCCCCTAGACCTACCTATCTGAAATATACATATATATACCCTCTAGTTATTTAACATAGCCATGGAAAATGGCCCATTTATAGATGGTTTACCTATTAAAAATAGTGATTTTCCATGGCTATGTTAAATAACCAGATGGTATGTGTATATATATATACACACGAAACTGCCTAAACTTCAGGATCTTTCCAGATCTCGAGCAACCCGGCAGGAGAGCTCAAGAAATCGTCGTCCTCGTCTCCTGAGGATTTGAGGATTTGTTGCGGATGGATGCGAGTCCAAAAATGAACAATTCCCAGGACCTATATATATATATATATATCCAGCACCATGGAGCATATGGGTTATATATATATATGACATATTGGAATAACGACATCAATTGAAAATGGCCCAACATGTCTTCGGCAGACACTATACTATTTTTGGGCGTTTGCACTCCAGTCGTCTCAGAGAAGAGTTTTGCTTGGTGCCTCAGCCATTTATGAGGCGGTGCACTTTGCAGCGCCTATTGGCAACATGTTTGCTCCAAGCGGATTATTCTTTGGTACCAATCTTTCGTTCGATCCGCGGAGGGAAAAACTCTTGACACTCTTCGAATCTGCATCAAGACAATGTGTCGCAGCTTTGGGAGAAAGATCGAGAAAGGCGGACAGTGGCTATACCTCATCTAATGTCACCACTGTATTCTCACATCTGGTGGTTCATTTGATGACCAGGAATTTGAACGTGCGCCAGTCCCAGGGAAGATCGAGTTTTTACAGGCTCACCAGAGGGTCGGTCACTACCTCACTCCCACCCAACCCCCCCTATGCATTGCTGCTCGATTCATGTCCCCATGGGCAAAACCTCACTTTGTACCGGGCGACTGCCAGCAGAGTGAGCAACTGCATATCCACATCAAATCTGTGTCTCCATGTGTCTCCCAAAACAGGGTTCCCCTATTAGTCCGATGGTCCATCATTCGTCGATAAAGCCCAATTTCAGATGTACCCAAAGCTGACAAGGAGTCCCAACAACCCTTTCTGCCCTGGTTTTCAAAATCCGGCTATGTGCCGATGGCTCTGCAGCTCCAACAAAATAGCCTTTCGAGGATTCATCAAATTCTTCACAGCACTGTCATTTCCCATGAGGGTATCAGCTAAAATTTCTCCCCGTGGTGTAGCGAACACCTCCTGATTTCAAAAAAATAGTTCTTATCAGCCGTGGACCGACAAAACTAATATGCAGATTCACCACCAACGAAACAATCAGGTTGAGGGTGTTTGTCACTAATTTGCAACCATCTGGATACAGTATTTATTCAAGGTCATTTTGGGAGATCATTCTCCTTACTATTTGCATCATTGGCAGTGGTGTGGGCCTGTGAGGTTGTTATAATATTATAATCTACCCATGTATTATTTATTATAATATATATATATATATATCAAATATTATATATGCATATAGATCACATAGACATGGATATGATATATTCAGATTGTCAAAAAAATATAATCTTGTTCATCAAAGGTTTCTACCCGAAATATTCCATACTAAACCATAGTGATTCCACATTTATCCCATGTATGACGAGCAGTGCAAGAACTCATTGGCATGCCTGTTCCGTTGGTCTCCGTCTCGTTGTCGGTGTTGTTGTCGCCTAAGAGAAACAACAAAACACGGGTGGCGGAACGTTGGGCACAATCTGATCTAAATGTTGCCATGGCTAAGCTGTCCCTAGATCCAACGGATTCAGAACATCGTCTTCCAGAAATTTGAGACATTGTCGGCTTCCAACTGCTCAGTAAAATTAAGAAGGCACTTTAAAAAATCAACAAAAAGTTGTTCATCCACGGGTTTGTCCGAAAATAGGGTAGCCCAATAGGCCCAATATCCAGTCTTCTAGAACCTCATTCTCTACAGTCAAATGATCATGAATGTAGAGAACATCCCCAGACGGCGAAACAGCGACTGCCAGGGACCAGGTGCCCGAGGGTTTCTGAGTGCTCCGGACCATCTGGTTTGACCTCAGTCGCCGGGGTTGTCCACGCCAAAAAGGGTCTCGCCAGGGGGGGGTTCAAACAGCCAGGATCTGTGTCAGAGTTCTGTTTCGTTGGCTTGGTTGAAGGGAACATGTTGAGGAAAACCCTATATCTAATGGAAAATCTTTATGGTTTCCGGTTCAGCTGCAGGAACCCCGATCCAAGCTGTGTTCAAGGTACCAACATCTGAGGTAGAAGATGTTGTTCTTTTTTTTCTGTTCACAATGTAATGGCTAAATCACCCATGCGAAGATGTGTTTGAAGATCCTTGAAGCATCCGATTAACCTGATTTGAAGATCAACTTCCCATAGTCTAATTCTATCCCCATGTACCGTTGGGATACTCAATTCGTAGCTCGAACTCGCTCCTGGCTGATAGTGAATACAGGAAATGACCATTGGTGATGGCTGAACTAACTCTGGTTACCAATCACCTACTAACTGGGATACACATCTAAGTAGCTATGATAGCTATGGAAAATCACCATTGTCCCATTTGGTATATTGGGGTTTCCATAAATTTGGGTACTCCAAAAGCTGGATAGTTTATTTCATGGAAAATCAAACCAAAAAAAAACAATGGATGATTTGGGGGTACTCCCAATTCTTAGAATCCCCCGATATATATGGTGGATCAAAATTCTGGGTTTGGTTAACAATAGTGTTTCATACCATCATAATTGTGGTGTTAATGCCGTGAAAAATGTTATTAAACTATTATCCCAAAGAATATCGGAAACATAGATATCATTATAGATAACCATCGCCAACCATCGCCAATCGCTGTCCCAGGCACCACAGACACTTGCGTGCCGTCTGGCCTTGCGAGTCGTAGAAACCATGCGTCAGTGGAGTGGTTTGTTGGGGAAAATCTTCACCGGAAACATCTGGAAAATCAGGAAACCATGGATTTTCCCGAGAAATATCAGGAAAACCTACTGTAAATTGAACCAGCGGAACTACTTCAATGAATTGAGTTCCAATTTGACGTTTCAACCAACAAACACAACAATCAGCTGGATATTTATGGTGAAAATAATTCAAAAAATAAAATTGATGTACTGAGCCATTCATCCAGAAAAAAACATGTCAGCCAATCGGGATTCATCTTAGATTGTCATTCAAGTTGGGCTGAATGCATGTATGTATATATATATATTAGTATATGTTATTATATTATATTATATATCATATGATATTGTATGATATGTTAATATATCATATTACATTACATTAAAGAATACTATAATATTATATTATATTATACTATATTATGTTATATTATATTATATTAAATAACATATATATACACATACACACATGTATTTACACCACCTATTTGAAACCGCCAAAACAGCCGCGAGCAAAGGGAAATCAGGTCTACGCGGAACGATGTCATCCTTCCAAGTGGGATAACTCACAAACCATTGCCCCTAAATGGTAAATTGGTGCCCCAACACAGAAGATGTGTAATCTGTGCTTTGGCTCTCATCCAAACATCATGTGTTGGAGCTGTCAACCACGATTCAACTGTCAGAAAATGATAAACCTCTTTGTTTACTGGCTCACTGACCATATTTCATTCCTTTGGGTGTGTCTGAAAATGGGTTGTATACCCCAAAGTAGCAATTTCAATGATGAAAATAAACGACGTTTAACCATCAAATGTTGGGGTGTTTTCTCCTCCCCCAAATAAACATAGACCCTGTCAAATAAGTAGGGGGGTTGAAGATGAAATTCTATCGAACAATTGGCTACTTTCAGGGTCTATGCCAATTTGGGGGATGGTATATCTTATTTTCCAGATATCTTGAGTTACATTGTATATATCCAATCACAATCCCATCATAATCCCATCAGAATCACATCCTAATCCGATCATAATGACATCATAATCCCGTCATAATCCCATTATAATCTCATTGCATATAATCACATCCTAATCCCATCATAGCTCCATTATAATCCCATTATAATCCGAGTACATATATTCTCATCATAATCCCGTACAATCCGATGATTGGTTAGTCCCAAACCCATCTTGGAAGGAGCACACAGAAGATCTTAGGCCCCAGCTCGCCGATTAGATACAGAATATCGCGCGTCATGCGAGACGTCACAATGCCTGTGATGCATCGGAACGCTGAGATCTGCTGAGTTGGAAACCATGAAATATCCCAAATGTTGCATGGACATTAAAATTATTTAACATGGTATTATTATACATGATTAAAGACCACATTCTATGAATCATATTCCATAGTTCCATAATGTTCCATATTATATCCTGGTTATTTCCCATCATTGTTCTATTGGAGTTGGTGTATGTACGTATGGGAACAAACCGATGATATGGGTATCTGCCCTGGTCAAGTTAGATAGTATGAATGGACCCCCTGGACATGAATGGGAATCGACCATCCCCCTATCCACCGTTTTAACCATGGCACGTACCCTCTGGTAAACGTTTACATAACTATGGAAAGATCCACCATTTTATAGCTGGGTAAATCAACTATAAAAATTAAATGGCAATTTTCAATAGCTATGTTTGTTTACCAGAGGGTATGATTATTTCAATACAACTGCTTGGTGGATTTATTTTTCAAAGGTTCCATTGGGAAATGCACAAAATCATGGGGATGGAACCACCGAATGGGGATGGCCCTGTTAGGCTTTATGTATAGGCCTTGCCCCTACCGAATCTTAAGCATCCCCAGGACTCGACCGATGGGAGTTGACTTCACCAATGATTGGGAGCTGTGCCATGTTGTACCAAGAAAAATGGCTGGATATGGCTATCTAAGCCAGCGATATGGGAAATAGATGGGAAATATGGAAATATGGAAATCAGCCCAAGAAATGAACTCGCTTCACTCGCAAAGTATAGGACGCACACACACACACACACGTTCTGATCAGTGTGGATAGTGACAAGCTTGACCCATCCATACCCACGTCAGGAAGTTGTCAAATAAGATACCACTCTGACATGCTGTTCTCACATCAGATCTAGGTCTCACACCTAGAAACACGTGAAAAATACCTTACTTGGATTGATCCCCAACCGCACACATTTCTCTGACATAGTTTCTGACATATTTTCTGGAAAATATTTGGCATATATATATAATATATTATATATATATACATATATTAGGACATTCTATCTGGCATTCTATCTGGCATTGTTTCTGGATGTTTCTGGCATATACCCTGACATTCTATCTGGCATTTGTTCTGGCAATCTACCTGGCATAATTTCTGACATTCTTTCTCACATACTTTCTCGTGTCTATTCTGACATTCTTTCTGGCACGATATGTGGCATCGATTCTGACATTCTTTCTGGCATCTATTCCGGCATTCTATGAAGCATCTATTCCCGCACTCATTTTGGCATTCATTTAGGCATCTATTCTGACATTCTATCTGAAATTTGACATTCTATCTGACATTCTATCTGGCATCTATTCTGACATTCTTTCTGGCATTCTATCTGGAAGCTATTCCAACATTCTGTCTGGCATTCTATCTAGCATGTGTTCGGGTCCAGGCATGCCCAGCTGCATCCAGAGCTGGCGATATGGCTCGGGTTCAGGCGTGCACAGCTGTCTCAAGAGCTCGCGATAGTGTTCCAGGCGTGCCCAGCTACATCCGGAGCTCGCTGAATGGCTCGGAAAGACAAGGCTGACATGACATGAGGCGGAGATGACAACAACAAGAGGTAGGCGCAAGAGGAAGAGGGGAGGAAGAAGGAGGAGTTGCACCTTTGTTAAAATCAGAAACCCTCACCTGGCAGGTGGGGAAAAACAAATCACATCAAATCACCATTCAAGGGGATCCAAAACCAAAGTTGTTTTGGGTCTGATATCTGACATGGTCTGATGTAGTGATGACCTCAACTTGTGAATATGGCCCCACAACGCCAACTTGTATCCACTTGTCTGGTAGGGACTCATCACTATACCATACTGTACCCATGTCTATTGGTGATATGTTCTATCGTTTTGTCATGTTGTTTGTTGATTGCATTTTCGTGTTTGCTGTTCATACATTTTGTTTTTGATCTTTCAAATCCATCTTTGCATATGTTTGCCCAGCATGTCTCTTCATTGCACTCCACTTAGCAGCTAACAACGACCTAAACATATCCCCATCATTCCCCATCATTGATTCCTTCCGGCACTGCCTGTGGCTTCAATCCCAGAGGAAGAGACCAACGCCAGAGCGAAGACGCGTTTGAACACATCGCCTCGGATCCGCAACACGCCGCTTGGATTTGCTGATCTTAAGGGGCTCCAACAAAGAAGACTACTCCCTAGAGATTCCCCGAAATGGTGGATTTCCGATTATAGGAATGTTTAAACATTTATCTTACCCGGATCCCTCCGGTAGTCAAACATAGCAATCAAGAATCTCCTAGGTAAAGCTGATTTCCCCAGCCATAAACATCCATTTATGGGGCATTTCCCAGCTTGCCACCGTTTGATTACCCAGGTAAATCATTCACATTTCTCGAATGTCTACCATCGGGTAAACTAACATGGCTCTGGATAATCGCACTTTTTAATCAGTAAATCAACTGTAAATGACAATTTTCCATAGCTATGCTAGTTGACCAAAGGGTAACCATGGCTGGGGTACCCTGACTGGCATCTGGATCCGTCACAGCGAACTGCAGCATGAGCGCTTCGGCGTCGTTGGCCACCTGGGGGTGGGGTTCCAGGAAATCAAATATATAGATAAGCAGTATACAACTATAGCTGGTTGGTGGTTGACCTACCCCTCCGAAAAATATTAGTCAATGGGAAGGATTATCCCCAATACATGGGAAAAAATGTTCCAAACCACCAACCATAGTTAGGATATGTTACGATTATATCCCAATTAATGGTGGTATTTACCATGGTTATATCTGTATATCATGGTATATCTGTTAGTAGCGCTTGGGTGAACTTCACAAAAGGTGTGTCCGAAACCAGGGTTCTCCCTTCATTTTGCTGACTATTTTCCCAATAAGTGGTTTTAGTTGGTTCAACCACAAACAGGTTTTTCCAAAATGAAGGTAGACAGCCACAAGATCACTGTGTTTTTCCTGTATTTGGGCTTGTCTGAAAATTGGAGTTCATCATCATTTTCCATGTTTTCCATGTAGAAAATGCACTAAATTGATGGTAAATACACCATCATCGGCTCCACACCCAAATCATACTATATGATTTATCTATATTATAATATTATATATATATCCCATTCAACCTCCCATCAAATATCACAACCTCTCATCAAAATCCATCAAATCTTCCCATTTTCAATGGTTAAACCATGGTTAAACCAGCCCAACATGGTTGAACTCCAGCATTTTCAGGTCCCTGCTTGCTGCATTTGGGGTTAATAATTGTTATAACCATGGTATTAATGGTTATAACCATGGTAATAACCTTCATAAGATGGGATATCACCCTTAGAACATCTTCGAACTATAGTATACTATACCCTCTGGTAATTTAAGAGTTTGCTATAGAAAATAGCCCATAGAAATAGTTGATTTACCTATTAAACATGCTGATTTATAGTTAATAACAATTTACCAGAGGGTAATTATAGAGATTTACCTATTTATAAGGTGATTTACCTATTAAACATTGTTATTTATAGCTAAACATTGTGATTTTCCAGTTCGCAAACTGTCTGTTCACTTCGTTTACTGCGCCCTTGGGGTTTCCCTCGGCGCCTTCACGGTGAAGTTCACCGACGTCGCCAGCGCCTCTTGCAGCTGCCGTGGCGATTCGGCCAGTGCCAGTGCCGCCAGGCGCCGGCCGCAGGCGGCCAGGTCGACTGCCATCATCTCGGCGGCGGGCGGTCTTCGGCGTGAAGGCTGGTAGAACGGGGATATCTAGAGTTGAGGATATATATAAAATTATATATATAGTATGATATAGTTTGTTTTTTCCCCGAATTTCTAGATTTTACCACATCCCGCCGGATTAAGAAAGAGGCACACACACACAGCACACCACAATGACTCGATGGCCAGCTTCCATGTCAGCATGTCATCGTCACGTTACGTGCCAGTCTTTGTACACAAGGTTGCTTCCTCTTCACAGCCTCTCTATGGCGAGCTCGCTGGCACAACCTAAAGTCAGATAACAGATAAGCTGTCAGAAAGAATATCAGAATATACGTCAGATAGAATGTCAGAGATTATGTCAGAAACAGCTACCCGACAATGTCATGCCTAAGTCACTCCTTTTGCTTTCCCCGCTTGTGAACGCAACATCACAAAGTCATGCCTAAGTCATGCCTTTTGGCCTTCCCCCATTGTGAACGCAAGCGTCAAAATAGCCCTTTCCAAATCAGAACCTTTCACTTTCGCTTCTTTTCCTCCCTGCCCTTGCGATTCAATATTCTTATTTGCCAACTTTCTTCCCCAAACAGGCTTATCTGTATGGGGTTCTCAGTAAGAATTCTGTAAATAAATGCTAGGTAGCTATGGCCCCCTTGCACAGAAAGAGGCCAAAGCAGTTTGTAAGTTCTTACTCCTTTGAAAGGGTTGCAGTCCTGGGTCGCATGATTTTGCTTCTGTCTCTGGGCTTGCATTCCTGGTATGCTCTCTGACTACGGTCTGGGTGCTCTGGACCGCCTGGTTATACACATATGTTATACACTTGTCTCCCACTTGTGTCCTACTCACCTGCATGTCGCATGATGTGCCTAATGTGCCTCAACAGCGCCCAGCAGCACTGGACAGGCAGAGACAAGAAACAACGACCAAGCAAAAAGAGAGACCAGCTGCAGCAAACATCCGCCAGCAGCACCTGCCCAAAGAAGAGAGCAAGAGGGAGGCAAGAGCACCAACCAAAGATACCAAAGAGCAACCAAAAAGGGCAGGGAAGGGGAAAGGACCAGGAAATCTAAGCCAGAACATATTTCATACATAATGACAAATAAAATGTCAAACATACATGACATGCCAAATAAATAAATATCAAACAAAATGTCACAAAATATCTCAGGTAGTATGTCCGACTACATGTCAGATAGAACGCGATATAACATGCCGCCAGGTAATATGCTGGGTAAAATGTCAAACATAATGCCAGATAAAATGTTCGAATAAATGCCGATAAAATGTTAGAACATATGTCAGGGTATATGCCACGATGGGAATCAAGAAAGGTAAGAATTACATGGAAACACTAGCAGGCTGAATTGAAACATCCATCTTATGGTTTGATTATATAGTTGAATTTAATGGGAATATTAAAGGGATATTTGCCCTTAAGTTCACATTTTTCAGGGCAAGGAAACCCACCGTCCCAAAAAAAGATGGGTAACCGCCGTGGTATATCGATGCATCAAACCATGGAAAATCCTGAGCTGGGGCAAGGAAATCATGACGTCATGTAGATCTCCACTTTCTATGTTTACAGCTCTCATCCCTATGTCCTGTGATTTTTCTTGGCTCAATTGTTTAAACGCCAAATGATGATGATATCTACCATCACCCAAATGGATGTAATGTAGTACGCATCTACCAACACACGGAATCTAAAAAAAACCTGCAACAACTCTGATGACTGACTTCAGCCCCTCCGAAAAGCAATAGCCATTCGGTTCATCATCTCAAACATGGTACTGTATAGAACATCAGCATGCCTGAAGCGAGAAATTCATAGAAATTCGACAAATTTATAGATGAATTAAAATGATTAACCCACCCGAAAAGTTCAGCCATTCTGGGTTATCCCAATCCAAAGCATCATTCCAGCGACATCGCGCCGTGAGGTTGAAACGTAATTCATCCAAATATATTCAAATATATCCATATTAGATTATATCCTATTAAATCACCATGAATACCACTATTTTTGTTGGATCATCCATGATCATCCCGTTGTTCTAAACGGTGTTAAAACCCATGGTAAAACCTAGTTTTCGCCCACCAGGTGAGGGTATCTATAGACTTTAACAAATAATTTAATGAGGAAATCTTGTCTTTCTCCACCTTTCTGTGGCTCCATTTCGCGCTCCCCAACCCTTCAAAGGGCACCGCACCGCATCCGCATCCAATGGCACTTGCCCTGCGGAAGAGAGCGCCATGACCTGGGGAAGCGTTGGTTGTGTTGGTTGTGTTGCTTCTATGGCCTGGGAGATATGTTTTGGTAGATGGATGATTTACCCTCCAGTAAATTAACATAGACCCTGGCAGACAGGGGTTGGAAGACTAGTTTCCACTATAAATTGGTGATTTTCAGGGTCTATGTTAATTTACCAGAGGGTACATATCAATGGGAATTTCAGGGTCCTAAAATGGAGGTACGTTAGTACCATATAAGGCGATATTTTGTGGTGAAATTCCGAAAATATGAAGGTTTCATGAAACTAAGGGTACCCCCATATTATGGATGGTTTATGTCATGGAAAATCCGAAAAGAAAATGGATGATTTAGGAGTACCCCTATTTTAGGAAACCACCATATATGGACATGTATGGTTTTATGGATACTTCATGATATGTTATGGATAGCAAGTAGGTCCCTTGTCAGAATGGATGTTTTACTGGAAAAAACGTGAAACTAAATGGCGACTTTCCGGCTAGCCACGCGTGATTGCTGGAAGGTATATCTTGGAAGTCGGAGAATTCCCATTCAAGCGCTGTAATCATAAGATATCAAAAAAAATCATAAGATTATATCAGATTCATCAGAATCCCTCGTCCTGAGAATAAAACATATCAATCCACACGAGGTGGTGTGGTGGTGCCCCCCACTGATGCTTCGTGGTTTATAACACGTTCTGACCCCCACTGGTTCGATATATCTAAATTCGCCAAGCCTGCGCCCCGTCAGGACTGCAAGCGACCTGGGACCCTTAACCCATCGACATCGTGAGACCTGAGGCTTTGACCAAAGCTAAGCTGAGATCGCTGAGAAATCGCTCCTTGAACTGCGTGCACAAGGTGTCCTGCGGAATCCGAGTCTCCCAGTCCAACTTCAAAGCCTGGTGAGTTTCTGATAGTTTCTGTGTAGCATTCTGCTTAGATCCTGATCCCAACATATCCCGTTGCCCCTGTTCGAAAGATTTTTTCGGACCAAGGCTTTTCAGAGATCCAGACCCTCAAAATGGTATCAAGATCACGCAGAAAATGCTCCCCACATGCTGAATGGATGAGCAAACATTCCCCCAACGCTCCGCGGTGATGGTGCTGGGAAGGTTCAACCTAAAGGGCACATGACACCGACATGTCCATGTAATTCCCATGTGCATTTGGCTGAAAATAGGGTACTCGCAAATTTCATGGTAATTCCCCCCCAGAAACCAAGGTTGAGTAGGGGATTTGCACTTATTTGGGACCATTAGGGGCATGGGACTCACCTGTATTAAAGTAGCCTTAAAGTGGAGGTCCTCCTGGGGCTGATTTTCCAACGCAACGCCGAAAGGGAGGCCCAAAGGGATAATCCCAGATCAAATGACTACAGATGGAATGCTACGGATCAGAATACCCCTAAGGCCCATTCAGAATGGAACAATGTTAATATGCAAAAAAACAAACTCAAGTCTGTGGTCCCCCAGTCTTCCCCAAACTTTTTCATCCGTACCCCCCAGCTCAGAGTTGTGAAATATCGGCCCCCACTACGGGCCGGTGCTTTTCATGGTACCCCCAAACGTTAGCTATATAGTTAAGTTGTATAATATATATATATATTGAATAGTTGATATCTCGCTATAGATATGGTGATTTTACACTAAAAACTTCAGGCTGAGACATCTACCATGTATCCACGGAATCATCATAAATCCTACAGGATGATGCCCCCCTGTTATAAGTTGGTTTAGAAACCCCGTTATATATATATATATATGTATATCATTATATCATTCATGTTATATCTACCAGGTACCATAAACCATAGATGTCAGCAACTTTTTTTTGGTTGGCAACTTAGCTATCTTGGGGACCCCATCCTGTACCTTTGGTATCCATAAATCATGAGAAATCCCACGCGTTTCGGTGCCAGGCGTGAGTTGAATGGAGCCCAGCAAGGCCACCTGCCGCGTGGTGAGCGGTGACAAAAGTTGGCCACCCGAAAAGCGATAGAAACGGACTTCATGTTGATTTTAATTCCACATAAACTTAAAGTTCAAAGTTAATATCTTAACAGGTGTTCTTTCCAATCTTGATGTTTTCCTGAAGATTTCTCGGATGTTCCAACAAATGAAACCACCGGTAAACAACGGGGGGGTTGAACATCACGTTTACGCCACGTCGGTATACCGGCCATGTTCATTGGGAAAATGGTCAACCATGGGATAAAATTGGGTTTAATTTTCAGACCAAGCCATATATATATAGAAAACATGAGAAAACTCAGTGCAATCCGGGTGATTTTCAGCGCCCGAAAAAACACCTGACATATGACAGGTGCTTTTCCCTCACAATCCATGATACTCATCTTGTCTACTGGGTACATATTCGGTACATCACATACAATGTGAGGCCCCCAAGATAGCTAAGTTGGTTTATAAGCCCCAGTAACTATAGTTATTTGCGTGCCATAAACCATAGTTATTGGAGTTATAAACAAACTTAGCTATCTTGGGGGCCTCACATTGTTTTTGTATATATATATATATAGAGATTTGTCACTGGTATCTCATGGCAGATAATTTAAGGCAAACCATGCTGAACATGTGGATAGTGAAGCTTAGGAAGGGCCCACTAGCACAAGTACATCTGCTGGTAGTCGCTGATATAGGAGAGAGCGATATGCAACAATATGTAACAATAGAATCAGCAATCCATGGGTGCCGTGATTGTAATTTGGAGGAGTCAGCAAACATGATATGATCAGAGCATCATGGGGTTGTAGCTTATGGATCAAACTTTTTTCCCCACCTGCCAGGTGAGGGTTGTTAGATTTTATGTCAGTTGCCTCCTCCTCCTCCTGCATCGTCCTCCTCTCGTCCTCCTCTCCTCCTCCTCCTCTCCTCCTCGTCCTCCTCGTCCTCCTTGTCATCCTTGTCGTCCTCTCGTTGTCCTCGTCGTCCTCGTTGTCCTCCTCGTCCTCCTGCTCAACTGCGACTCGCGATCCACAGTGTTCTCTGCCGGACCTCAACCACGACCATCCACGCCCAGTGTTCCCTGCCGGACCTCAACCACGACCATCCACGCCCAATGTTCCCTGCCGGACCTCAACCACGACCATCCACGCCCAGTGTTCCCTGCCGGACCTCAACCACGACCATCCAGGCCCAGTGTTCCCTGCCGGACCTCAACCACGACCATCCACGCCCAGTGTTCCCTGCCGGACCTCAACCGCGAGTATCCACGCCAAGTGTTCCCTGCCGGACCTCATGTAGGAAGATATGTCAGAAGAGTGCCAGAAGAATGCCAGAAGAATGTCAGAAAATATGCCAGATAGATATGCCAGAAGATATGTCAGAATATATGCCAGATAGAATGCCAGATAGAATGCCAGATAGAATGCCAGAAGATATGTCAGAATATATGCCAGAAGATATGCCAGATAGAATGCCAGATTGAATGCCAGAAGATATGTCAGATAGAATGCCAGAAAATATGCCAGAAGATATGCCAGATAGATATGTCAGAAGATATGCCAGAAGATATGCCAGAAGATATGCCAGAAGATATGTCAGAATATATGCCAGAAGATGTCAGATAGAATGCCAGAAGATATGTCAGAATATATGCCAGAAGATATGCCAGATAGAATGCCAGAAGATATGTCAGATAGAGTGCCAGAAGATATGCCAAATAGAATGCCAGAAGATTTGCCAGATAGAATGCCAGAAGATATGCCAGAAGATATGCCAGATCATATGCCAGAAGATATGCCAGATAGAATGTCAAATAGAATGTCAGAAGATATGTCAGATAGAATGCCAGAAGATTTGCCAGTAAGAAAATGTATAAATGTCATGGTGGGGATCACACGAAGTAAAGTAATTTTAAACCAGATTTGCCCCGCCACATTGAATGGCTGAATACTAAAAATGACCATCTGCGCGCCACTTTCCCACTTGGTTTGTTGTTGCCACTGACGTGAGATGTCCCCATTGAGTCCCATTGAAAACAATGCATTTTCTTGCGGCAAAACAATGGGGAACTGTGATGCACAGTTAAATCAATGTATATATATATTTATATCTGGTTGATGGTTTTAACCATGTTGAAAATATTAGTCGATGGGAAGGACTATCCCATATATTATGGAAAAGAAAAAATGTTTGAAACCACCAACCAGGTATATTCATGCCCTGTTCTAATTTTGAGGTTTGACCCACACAAATTGGGATTCACCATTTTTTATCATACCACCTGAAAAGATCTGTTTGATCTGCATAGACACAAAAAAAAAAGTACCCGACTGAAAGTGGGTAAAGGCAGAAATTGTGCAGCAACATGCAGCAACATGCGATGGACAAATTGAAGGTCTCCCCAAAGCGCTCCAAACACCATCACCACGTATTTGCGGTCGAGTTTTTGGGGCCTAAACTCTTAAAAACAAATATCGGATGGTATTTGGAGCACTACCCATAGGATCCATGTATGGTATATATGCTAACTGCTAACATTTGGGGTATATGGATGGTAAATGTTACCATATGTAGCATACATGGATCCTATGGGCTATATATGGCCTTATTTGTCGAGGTAGGAGCCTTAAGAGTCGGAAATCTCGCCCCTTTTGTGCAAAACAGCGCTGTCATTGACTCCACTTTTGTTTCAGAACAAACACAGAATCCGCATGTACCCATTGTCCTAAACAAAATCCATGACATTTTCAGGACGTTATATATATATATATAGGTTGTATACTCACCATGGCCAATCTTAGATACTCTGCAACAAACGAAATTCTTAGCTGGTGAACGTAGATAATTATTGATACCAAAAGACTAACCCATATGCTCCATGGTGCTGGAATAGTTACCAACATTTGCCCGAACAAAATCACCCAGTTTTGTAGGTAAATATACCAGCACCATGGTTCGCATATGGGTAAAGGATTAGTTTCTACCCATCCAAGATTGGCCCCTGTCCCACCGTGTCATAGACCGCCATGCCATCGGGTGCACAGATCAAACCAGCGCGTGCCTAGGGCATCTTACGATCGACTCAGGCTGAGTCGAACCATAGGAAATCATATATTCGATTGGGGAATATTGATTATATCTGGTTGTAAAAATATATGGAATATTAATATAATCACATGGTTAAACACATATGGAGACTATATATATATAATATGTATATGGATTATTGTTGGGTAATATTAATCACATAATCCATATCTTAACCCATGATTTTGTGGGGTCCAATTGGGATATATGAACATATTCCATTGACATTGGAAATACTGTCCTTGCTGGTGCAGGACTAGGCTCAAAACTTCTCATACTTTATGGATGTGCTATGTGATTGAAACCCCCTTGTTGGGATATGGGGCTCCGATACTTGAACTATACATGGTGAAACATAACTATAACTGTATATCTATAGTAAATAACATACTATAACTATATAAAACTAAATACCTAGACTGTAACCATTATATTACCCGAATGGTTCAGTGGAACTCCCATTGGCAAATGCTACCCTTTTTTTCAACCTCGGTGACGAACTAATTTCGGTCCACCTGGGGGCGATTTTTCTGGTTGGTGGTTGACCTACCCCTCTGAACAATATGAATCCGTCAGTTGGGATTATGACATTCCCAATATATGGAAAACCACCAACCAGATATGTATACATATGTATTATATTATATATATATGTATTATATATAATATATCATATTAGTATAGAACAAAAGCAAAAAAACACATTCACACCTTTGGGCTTGCACGTTGGTTCCAACACTGCTTTACGACCCTGGTACCAGCGTAAACGTTATCATATTTGGATACCCAGTACCCTCCTCCTAAAAAAGGTCAAGTCAGCCGCCATCACCTGGGTCTGGCACGTCCGGTCCAAAAATAAGGGCTTTCCAAAAATCCAATCACAAACAGACGAATATGGCAATTCACAGACAAATATGGCAATTATGGCAACTATTCATAACTATTCCAATTCGAAACTGTTTTTTCACAGACAAACATGGCAGTTTGGGATCTGATCCAGCTGAAGTAGGATGGTTTGATAGTGGGCCACAGGAGTGATCAAAGTTCAAAGATACCGAAAGCACACAGAAAAACAACTGGTTCGCATATATTGCTACGATGCCCCCGTCATCTCACTATATGGCATAATATATCCTAAAAACATATCACCATGATGAATGGTTACTACACTTGGGTAATTCAACATAGCTACAGTTAAAATGCCCGCGCATCGGATCTGGCTGGAGGTGTTTGATCAGATTTACCTTAGTGATTGTCGAACAAATGTCACCCTTCAACCTGGCAAAATTGTCCTTTAGGAAGAATCCATGGGTTTTTTTCCTTGGTATATTGATGGAGATTTCCTCAAAATGGGGTTCCCAATAGCTGGATGGTTTATTTCAAGGAACATCAAACTAAAATGGATGTTAAAATGGGGGTACCCCCCATGACTTAGGGTTAACCACCATTAATGAATATGTATGAACACATTTAGTATATTTTAGTATCATCTACCGGGTCAACTAACATGGATCCGGAGCATCCATCAAGGGCTTTAGCGGCCAGGGCCCTCTGGGGAAACTGAGCCTCCGAACGCCTGT
This sequence comes from Cladocopium goreaui, assembly GCA_947184155.2. Taxonomy (NCBI): domain Eukaryota; class Dinophyceae; order Suessiales; family Symbiodiniaceae; genus Cladocopium; species Cladocopium goreaui. The sequence goes on from CAMXCT020001778.1 coordinate 21,138, forward strand.
GTAGGTCAGCTTCCATTCCACTTCCGCTTCGTTTTCCTTTTGCACCACTGGACCACACCTGGTGGCCATGTCGCCATGTCACATGGAAGAAAATGGGGCTGAAAACAACCAGAATGGCGATTTGAATTAGAGAAATATAGGAAAATCATGAAAAATGATGGAAAATTATGTTTTTCACTGTTACAAATTGTAACTATCACATCTTTAGGAGTTTAGGGGTGTTCAAGAATTTGCAGACAAACCCGTCAATGAATGGATATACCCGAATTCATGTTCTTCGGAATTATTTTCATACTAAACATTTGTAGCGGTATATTTGGGATATATGTATCATGTTAACATTTCACCAACAATATACAATGTGAGGCCCCCAAGATAGCTAAGTTGGTGAACAAAACTCCAATATATAACTATGGTTTATGGTACGCAAATAACTATAGTTACTGGGGCTTATAAACCAACAAACATCACTGGGGGGCCTCACATTGTAGGGATGCAAATGGCTTTGTACACAGGATACCTGATCCAGCAAAGATGTCAAAGATGTGAGTGTTCTTCTAAACAGTGATGGAAAGGTAATTCCATTAAAAAAACATTACTGGTTGTAACAAAGAACAGGATTCCCAGCTCATGGATTATGATAATCTGCATCTCCAAAAAAAATGGATAGCATAATTCCCGAACTGTTCATGAACCTTGGTTTTGCAGCCTGCTCACATGCCTTTTCCATCCTGAAAGTTCATGGATATACAATAAGTTTTTCTCAGCGGGACCTACATATCATATGGTTGCTTCTGTCCCACTATACCCCCATTTGACATGTTTGTTTCTATATCCCAGTATATTCCTGTATCATATCCCATATCCTACCTCCATTTCTTGTGGGTAAGTTTGGCAAAGGTTGCATAGGATTGCATTGGATTTCTCACCACTTTTCTCATGACATGAGCAGTCTTCAAAACCATCCGTTGTCCCTTTATACAAGTTAGTTGCTAGGATTTCCAAAAAATGAATTGCGCAGATCTTCAATATCACAGTTTAAGCCCCAATGATCAACCATATTGTACATATATTTCCCCTATTCCCCATATATATGGGTAAATTATCCTATTTCACTAACCTGAGTTAAGGCCATTTGGGGATGATTTCCCTTACTAACCATGAGTGAGGTCGCAGTGAGGTCGTTGTAATTTACCCAAATATATGTCTCATTTGACTCAAGCCCCGCCGGTCGGATTCCCCAGTGCGCCTGAGCTGCAGCGGGTTCTCTAAGCCGAAGGCGGAGCCCGCCGGAAAGTATCCAGGCCTCAGGAAACGGTCCCCTTTGGGTCGCAGATCGGGACCAACGACTTGGGGATTTCGTAAATGTATAATGTATGTCTATAATATATATTTATAATAAATTAAAATAATAATAATAATAGTAGTAATAATAATAATATTAATATATATATATAAATATAATATATATATATATAAATAATACAATATATATATAACCTATATATATAATACAATATATATATAACATATATATTTATTATACATAATATATATATATACTCCATTTATATATATATTATACATTATAAATAAATAAATCATATATTTATTTTATACATAGTATATATATATATAAATAATATATATATATATATATATAATACATAATATATATATATATGTATATATACAATATATATATAACATATATCTAACATATATATATATAACATATATATATATATATATATATATAAAACATATATAAACATATATATATATATATTTAACATATACTAGACATAAAATACATACATATATATATATCATGTGCAAATAATTTTGGAAGATAGTTTCCAAGATTAGTAAGATGAATTCTGATATCAAAATTAAATATTTATGAATATATTTCGGGTGATTCCCCCAATCCAATTCCCATCATTCATGGCACTTAAATATTGGGATGGAAATGCATCACGTCAATCTGCGCCCAGTTCCTGGACAAGGATCTTCATACACACCATGTTTTTTTTCAACAGGGTTAACCACATTTTTTCAACCTCCAGTGTTACATGGTTTATACAGCCTATACCAGGGTTTTCCATGGGTATACGCGGACAGGTGACCCACTCAGCCTGGTAGATATTAATACTAAGTGCCACATCTTCACAGTCTGCTTTGCTTCAGAAAACTAGTATATATATATATGTAATTACATACATATATATATATATATATATAGAGTCTCAATTTTCTGACAAGAAGTCTCCGTCCTGCTATATTGTAGCATATGTATGCTGTATGTATGTAATTACGTATTTATGTACATACACACACACACGTGACACCCAAGTTACAAAGAGTTCTGCGCACTTGATGGACATTGCCGTCCGTGGCAGATGACTAACACTGCTGTTTCCGAGAAAACTGAAGTGATGCAAGTCTTTGCTGAGCGTGTAGATGTGACACCCACATGCTGCTCTCTTGCACTAGCTACTCGCAACTGATATATATATATATATAAATACATATCCAAACATCACATTGTGTATATTTCATGGGTTTAATTACATATCTATAAAAAAACATATCATAGCGTATCTAGGTCTTTTCAGATCACCATGTTTGTTGGTGTATTTCTTATTCTATCCTGTTTTGATGGTCAATTCCCAGTCCAATTCCAATCCATCAGCTGAGAATGGGGGTTTCCACCTGAATGATGATCATCCATGATAACCCAATTTTGGTAAAGGATAGAACGCCCTTACCCCAAACTAGCTACATCAATGGCCAGAAGAATTCTATCCCCATATGTTCCATGGTTTGAACCCAGGAGAAAACACTTCGCTAAGGAAGCCGCGGCCCATTTAGTTAAAGGTGGCAATGTTCCTAATATAATTCATTATAGTAAGTACCATTTTAGAAAATAGGTACATATCATTTTATGGAAAAAAAACACTTTGAACTATCAATGCTACCATGTAACAGTTAAGCCAGTTGTAGCAGTGATTGGCTGTGCCGCAGTTATCAAAGTGTCCAATCCCACGATTCGATCGGCGTGATTAGTAGCTGTATTTTTTTCGGCGGAAAACCACAGGAAAACCCCAGCAACACATCCATTATATAACTAAAATGGTGATTTAATGATGGTTTTATGGTGGTTTAATGGAATTTAATGGGATTTACCTGCTGATATACTGGGATTTACCATTATATAACTACAGTTATTTTAGATGAGGTATGTCATGAACCAACTGAGTGAAATTGGAGTTATTGAAACACAAACTTAGCGTTTTTTAACGCAGGCTTCCCCACAGGCAGGTCAGCCAGGCGGTGGCTGCAATCTCCTGGCCAAGGGAAGTGAGGGAGATGTCCATGGATGTTTGTAGATAGATACATAGGTATATCTATATCTAATAGAAGATAGTAAATCTATAAATAGAAGATGTAGACAGATGTGTTATACTACAATAGTCTCTAGACAAATAGGTAGTAGTATAATGTCCTATATCAACTATAGTAACATGTCTAAGTCTATCACAGCATCTAAAAATGCGTAGATAAATCGGTAAATAACTATATTGCTAAACATGTGAATACAGATAGGTATATCCAACACAAATATTGTTCTATAGTGTGTTTGTATGATCTCTCTATATATATATATATATATCTATAAACACCCTAAGGGTCCAGCCATGCCTCCTGAGCATTTGGGCTATGATATGGGGGATGAGGTCTATTCTCAGGAAGCGTTTGGATCCCTAGGAACATGTAAATATACACTCGTATACATATTACATATAATCGATGTTATCTAAATGGTACATATATATATATAAATAGTATAAACTTATAAAGCATATCACATTTACCCACTTAATGATGTTTGACTGTCTGTCAGTCTGTCTTTCCATTCCCCTGATATGTATATATATATATACACATCAAATATAATGTAAAGTGCAAAAGCCCTTTTCTCTCTATACAACAGGCTTTACCCCCTATTTGGATTTTGATGGTTCACTCTAACCACTCACCGATCTGGATCCTTAGTTTATCCATAAACAATGGTATATTACCTCAACATGCTGGCAGTGTCAGCGACTTGTATGGCTGACTGAGGGTCTACAATCATATGTCTATTGATAATATATATATATATATGTATGAACTGTACATCAGTGATTCTATATCATGGCCAATCTTAGATACCCCGCAAAAGTTAAGTTCTTAGCTGGTGAGCGTAGATAATCCGATTGATACCAAAAGACTAGTTAGGATTAGTTTCTACCCATCCAGTCGATTGACCTAGATATGGTTTTCCCATGGTTTTCCCTATGACCCTGGCCCATCTCCCAACCATCCACTGGATCCGCTGGATCCCCACCCGACTGTCGCTGCTATAAGAAATGCTGGCGCCCTCCAGCCACTGGTAGTTGCCACAGGAGCCGGGCCTTGGCGAAGGATATGTTGCTGTGAATTGTGATCTAGATATAGATTATTTTTTGTATATATCTTTTATATATATATATATATAGAGAGTCTAGTAAATAAATATATCTATATATATATAAAACAATATATATATATATTGTATATAAATAAACAAATAAATATAGATGTATAATATGATAGTATATAAACAAACAAATAAATATAGATGTATAATATGGAGGTTTCCATAAATCTGGGTACCCCCAAATAGATGGTTTACAATGGAAAATCCCCAGCAAAAACGGATGGTGGCTGGGGTACACCCATTTCAGGAAACCTCCATATTTAATGGTGTTGGTTATATATACAAATATGGTTAATTACTGTAATTGACCCATTAGCCACACTTTCTGGAAGACATTTCGCTGATTTCCTCTGGTAAACTGAAACATTTATGTGGAAAATCAACCAGTAGACCCCAAATCATTTGAAACGGATTTTCCATTATAACTTTTGTAACCCATCCAGCTATTGGGGACCCCCATGATTATGGAAACCACCATATCTTTAGATATTCTGGCTGATCCCGATTGCAGCAACCACCTTGATGGGCACCCTGGTGAATCATCCTTTGATTTTTTGTTCACCTGAGGGACAAAACAGAAAAAACTTTGAAGGTGTCTAAATCATGGAACCTTGCACTGCGAACGAATTAACACTCCGTAGAATGAAAGAACTATTCACATGCTGAGGTATTGATTCAAGGAAAAACCAAACAATAAACGAACAACTAAGAAAACAAAGTATATATTAAAAAATGTATGTATATATAAGTGTATATATATATAAATATGTGCGACGGTCGATACATGATACTGATTCCATGGTCATCAGTTTAGGGGGTATCGCTCCTCAAGGTTCCCTATCGCTTCACACAGTGGGAGCTCACTTTTTGCCAAACACAATAAATGTATTCATATAATTTTATATGTATATGTATTTTTATGTGTATATATATATATTAAAGAATATTTACCTATGTATGTATATATATATAGAGATAGAGAGAGAATATATACCTATATGGGGGTTGTTTTAAATTCTGGTGCGATGGAAGTTGGTTCGACTTCACGCACCATCGTTATACCGCCATGTTCTGTAGAAAATCCCCTCTGTGTGAGTTGCCCGCGGACCTCCAACATGGCGTCGTCACCACTGACAGGCAGCCATGGTGCCAAAGTTTTTTGATCCGGCTTCTGTCTGGTAGAAACACTGCTGACATCCTGTACAAGCTGTTCTTCAAAAATGCAATCATCAACAAAAGGCCACCAGCAACCCTTGCGACGATCCCAGCTGCCTCTCTGAACTCTGATGGCACATCAGAATAGTTTGGACGATCTGTCCCACTGCTGCAAAGATGACCACGCTGCTGCCTCCGTCTCATGGAAACTGGTTTTCTTCTCGCCTTGCTGTGGATCTGCTCTGAATGCCTGATATTTTATGCTCCTATCAGGGGGGGCACAAAATGAAGACAGGATGTGAGCTAACATTTGCCCTGGAAATCAAACAAGGCCGGCCCACTCCTGATGCAGAATCGCACTCTGGCACGTTTCGCCATGGTCTCACAGGACAGGTGGTGGCAGCAGCACGAAGGCTAGGAAATCCCGGTCTGGGGATACAGTTAAGCTCTTGCCATTGGATTTCAGGCAGGCCCAGCTAGATAAAACTCCCAAACGCAAACCTGCTGGATGAAACCCTTGGTGCTGGCCTTACATGCAACGCCAAACATATATAAAGCAACATATCCTGCATAAATGTTCGGCTAGACCCCTTAGATCTTAGGCAGGACCACCAGACGAGGATCTAGGATGTTGCCATGACAACATATTTGCACTACTTAAGGGGGTATCGCTCTTCAAGGTTCCCTATCGTTCCCCACAGGAAATCACACGTTTTTGAAAGTGACGGCGGCCGAATACATTATCTCTACATAGCATCTTTTGACCTTGCTCATATGTCTTCTGCACTTTTGGCATTTTCAAACAACTGCGAATCTTTGTTGAACTTCGTGTCCTCTCAAGGCTCCCCGCGTGCAGCTGACTGGTGGCAAGAAAGTGGGAGCTGCCTCGCCGGCATGAGGATGTTTCACCATAAATTTCATAAATGATTGTGATTTATTGGCTGCGGATATACATGCCGGCAATCAAACATGGCTGGGAAAATCCTCGAATACTTCCAAGATGCCCATTAAAACGGTTGCCCTACTATGCATTATCATAATCCCCAATCAGCCAGGTAGTATAATTCCTCTCAGGCTTATATCAGCTATATGGGTTATATTATGTTATATTACTAACCATGGCTAATAATAATATTATTAATATCATATATATAAAATATCGATATATACTGGGTTAATCTTCAATAATGGGTTATGGCTTAAGCCCCGGTAGCTATGGCTTTTTCCAAGATCTCTTGGCCCCACCTCCGGCATCATCGACTCGGTGCTGCAAGTGCTTTGCAGCCCCGAGGGAACGTAGCCAGCGCGGCAGAGCAACTTGCAGGTCTTAGTCACAACGACCGCAACGGGGACCGAATCATGGGAATCATGGGATGCTGCAATGGATGGTTCATGCTAACCAAATCTGATGCTTATGGATGGTTGTGGATGGTTATGGATTATAGATGGTTATGGATGGTTACCATCTGGTAAATGTTTACATAACTATGGAAAGATCCACCATTTTTAATAGGTAAATCAGCTATAAATGGGACATGTTCAATAGCTATGTTAGTTTACCAAAGGGTAATACTAAAAATCGAAAAACAACAATCTCTGGGCTCTGCCCCAGACCTGACATTTTGACCCACCCATTTCAATGCAGCAATAGGCCGAAAATATCGCCAGTTATAACTGGCTAAAAACGCCCTAGTTGCAGGAGTTCATCCCATTTAGAACTGTGCCCATGACGGTGTTTTTTTTTAAACTTGATTCAAACAAACCATTTCATGGGGATAGAATCGGAATATCTACGGAATATCAAGGAGGAAATTGATGAAATGACAACTTTACGGGCCCAAGGATGAACTCTCCCAATTTTCGTGGGGGATTCAACTGATGAAACCAGGGATTCGATATCGATCATGGGGATATGTGGGGATACAAGCAACAATATGGGGACGAGTGACACTCCCTGGTTGATGGCTATGGTTATTGATGGCTATCTATGGTTATCTAGGTTTCTAAATGTTTCTAATGAGTCCATAACCTCTAGAGAGTCAGCTAGAAACAGCTGCGACACCTGATTTTTCTCGACAGAGCTATGGGTAACACATGTGGAGCTGAGATTCCAACATATTTCAACATATGGAGCTATGGTTTACGGGAAAATTTTCAAGAAACCACCCATACTTCATGGCAAAAAAAAATATAGGACCGGATAACCCCAGATGTTAACAACTTCTCCAGACTTGGACTGAGCATAGAAAAGCAACAAGGGGAGAGGAAGTATGAGAGTGATGGAGGGGTGATGGTGGGTGAGTTTGTGTGTACGTGTGTATGTGCATGTACAGGTGTGTCACTTTGGTAGTGTGTTAACGATATGTGTACCGAGTGTAAGAGGCAGGTTGTAATATATGTGATGTACATACGGATGTTATACGTGTGTGTATGTGTGTGAGGTGATATTATTTTCATGTGATGTGAGGTTGGATGGCAGTACTTAATGTACATGCATGCAAACATAAATATACTGATCTTGTTGCATGTGACGTGAAGTTATGATGCGTCAAGTGATGTTTCCCGCCGCACAGCGTGTACTTTGATCTTCCCCACCTGCAGGACAACTGCGTCCATAGGATGTATGCCCCGCGCGTGTGAGAGGCAGGAGCCGGAGCGCCCCTTGAGCCCAAATGGCTTGAGCCATCACAAAATTGGCAACTAATTAACGCCCAATCGTCCGGTGTCAGGGTCTTTAGCACCGCGATGGCCCTCTCACGCTAATATGGACAGCAGCGGGCTCCTAACCACAAGATGAGGAGTAGCCACGTCACGGCTTGGAGAAAGAGTGAGGCCAGCCACTGCGACTGATGAGCGCCCATCGGAAGTGGGCCACGCATGGCCACGCGCCAATGGGAAGGCCCCCGGCAGAGCCTGCCTTCCGTGCATGTTCTCTATCTGAGGATCATCCAGACAGGCCCAACACAGATCGGCCATCCAGACGCCGATCAGCAAAAGGGTCACCGCCCCACTCAAAGCCGCTAAGAATTTCGCTATCTCAGGCGCCTGGTTACAACTCAAAAACACCCACAGCGTGCCGTATTCTATGCCTACGAAGGCAAAGATCAGCACTAATTATCAGGAATGTGACCAGGCCAAACACCAGCCTCAGTATGGCGGCACCTTCGAGTGGCCGAAGCCTTTCCACGGGCACGGTGTCACCACCACGGTGCGGGCAGGACGGGTCCGAAGGCCGGAGGAGGACTGTGATCTCTGCCTTCAGGACCCGTCCTGCCCGTACATGCGGCGCCTGGAATGCCAGACGCCCCATCAAAATTTTGGGTCCTTATAATAGCGACCTGGACCTGTTTGGCGCTGTTGAATTTAGGAACAGCCACGCTATTTGCCGTATTTCTGATCACGGCCCTTTGCGCGATTACATTTGTCAAGTGCAAGAGGTGCGTGACGCTCACCGCACAATACTGTGCCGGTATCCTCGAGAATGTGATGAGTGGGACAATTGCAACGCAGCCGGTTCGCCACTAAGTCCACATGACTGGCACACTGCGAAAACCGCCGGACCCTGACGTCCCAGTGACCAACTTGCCTGCTCTCGTAGCTCTCAACACATCATGTCCCACAGCTGGTACACCAGGGCCCCTCCGTTGCTCGCCTGCAATTCCTGCATGTCACCCAGGAAAGCCGCAAGTGCCTCACCAGCCACTTCTGCATTATCGGATCCAGCCAGCCAAAGCATCTCCCGCTTCTGGGTGCGGTTTGATAGGCCCACCCCTGCACACCACTGTTTATCAGGTTTTGGGCATGCATCAGTTGGCAGGCAAGCCCCGCAGAAAATTTCCTCGACGAGGTCGCGTTCAAAGACGCAACCGCGGACGAAGGACTTGCTGCAAGTGCCAGAATAGTAGAACTCAAAACAAAGACCTGCACATTTCAAGGATTTGGCACCTCCATCAGTAGCGCTCCCAGGCCCCTTGGGCCACGCCAGCAACACGGACGCCACACCACCCGCTTTGTAACCTAACGCATAGCGGGAGCACCAGCTGTTCAAGATTTGGTCTCCCAACCCCACAGAGGAGCAACGCCAGCAGAGGTTCATCATCGCACGCAGATATGAAGTGCGCTGCTTGACAACGGGCCAGGCCCTGGGATTCTCAGCGCTTGCAGTGTTTCAGGATGTTATGGGCTGCAAGCAGTGGGTCTACTTGACATGACGAACATTGGGCAGTGAACCTATGCAATGTTGTGATGATGTATATGTGCTGTGTTCATGTTGTGCGTGTCTGTGTACATATAGTGTGTGTACGTGAGTGCGTGGTTGTGCGTGTGTATGGTCATATGGTGATATGGTGATATGTTTGCGGCATATATACAAGAATCCGATGATGTATGTTTCAGTTCATATGTATATATAATCCTCCCGTCGCTTTGCAGAATTTTTTGCTTCTAGGCATATCGGTTGTCCAAGTGCCATAGACCAGCATCATGACCTGAGCAAACACAATGAATAGACAAGCCATGATAAGCTCACAAGCAATCAATCTGAATGAGCTGAGTTGATACATCGCCGTGCCCTTTGCAGTGCACCAAGTCCCACGCCTGCCACGCAAAAGCCACCGGCAGAGCGGCGGAGACCAAGGGACACCGGAGGGACACCGGAGGGACACCGGAGGGACACCGGAGGGACACCGGAGGGACACCGGAGGGACACCGGAGGGACACCGGAGGGACGCCAGGGCGTTCCGACCCCTTTGCAGTGCACCAAGTCCCGCGCCTGCCACGCAAAAGCCACCGGCAGAGCGGCGGAGACCAAGGGTGATATGTGTGTGAGTGCGTGGTGTGTGTGATTGGGATGTATGTGTGTGTGAGTGTGAGGTGTGTGTGGGATGTGTGTGTGTGAGTGATGTGTGTGCGAGTGAGTGTATGTGTGATGTATGTGTGAGTGAGATGTGTGTGTGTGTGCGTGTGTGTGTGTGTGTGTGGTGTGTGTGTGATTGGGATGTGTGTGTGTGTGAGTGATGCATGTGTGAGTGAAATGTGTGTGAGTGTGTGGAGTGTGTGGTGTGTGTGAGTGATGCTGGATGAGTGAGGTGTGTGTGAGTGGGAGGACAGGCGGGAGGAAGGAGGAGCGGATACAGCACTAAAAACAAAAACTCCACACGTCAATGTGGGGAAAAATGGTAAACCAATCCATTTTATATTTCGAAGCAGCAAAATTGCTGGAGATTTCGTTCATCGCCACTGGTGGCATCTGGGGTTGAAGCTGGATGAGCCTGCTGCCGGGTCACCTGTACAAATATGTACAATTTGTATTATATAAATATATATGCATTGATATACATATTATATACAGACACAAATTATCCACAACCACAAGTAAATATATAATTATCAAGTTATCTTACTTTATCTATAAACATTATATACACATCATGTATGTGTATGTATATATATATATATATGTATGTATACATAAGATACAAGTTATCCATATACTGTCAATGTCTGTGCAGCGTTTCACCAGATCAACCTGAGAGGTCCCCACTGCACCGAAGAAGGGGCCACCGTATTCTTGGCAATCCAGACCTGTCGGCTGTGCCCGAGAATTTCACAGCTTTACTCTCTGGTAAACTAACTTTCTGAACTGGAAAATCATGGTTCTGTTGTCTTATAAGTGGTTTAACTATGGTTTATGGTAGATATAACTATAGTTCATGGGGGTTTACAAACCAACTTATAACTGGGGGGCCCATCCTGTATGTCTATGTTAAATTACCAGAGGCTTTTTTTCTAGCTTTGCCACGGTTCAAAACCTCATCCTGTGGTGACTGAAAACCATCTCATGAATGTGTAAACCCCATTATAAGTTGGTTTGCAAACCCCATGAAAACTAGTTCGTGATATGTACCATCAACCATAGAATTCAACCATCTTTAAGACAACTTAACCAATTTCAATGGCAACAAATTAGTGTACCCCCTCTGTTTTCAAGGAACAGACCCGGAAGTGGAAGATATAATATATATATATATATATCCGATATATCCATCCGAAAGATGCTCCCCTGGTTTCAACCCATCGCAACTGTATGGAAAAAAACTGTGGAGAAAATTTAAACAGTAGAAGAATTCATGAAAATATAAGGGTGGGATGGGTTTACGATCATTAAACATCATTAAACAGAATATATGGAACATCATTTCCACCCAGATTGTTTGATGACTTCTATATACATTAATGATTTACATCATGTCAAAAAGGATTTCTTTTGAAACGAAGGTTGTTTCGGCTCGTTTTGGGATCACCAAGGCCTAGAAGTTTGATTAGAGACAATCCCAGCGAGGCAAGGGATTGTGTCTGTGGGCGTGGATAAGAGAACTAGAGGTCACCCGCCATCTGTATGGAAGATTATGGAAGTATGTATACATATAATATAAATATATATATATATATTCTATATCAATATCTATATATATATATATCATTCCTTCTTCTTTCTCAAATCACTTGTCATTCCATTGCGCGTGTCGCTTTGAAGTTTCTTCAGTCTATCTATAGTCTATACCCAACGCCGATTCACCAACTTCTTGCTGAACCTGCCGTTGGCTAGGTCTGCTTGGTGGGTTGAAGCCAATTTTCTGACAACCAACTCATACATTGGGTGTTTTCGAGCCATACTTCCATGCCAAAACAACGGTCCATTAAAAGAACATCCTTAGACATCCTTAGACCACATATTTCAAAAACATGTTTGTTGGTGATTAAGCCGCATCCCAACAGCCCTTTCTTGGAGGACTCCCCAATAAGTCGAAAAAACAACAGCTGGTGATGCGTCCAAGGTGCGGCCATTGCTCAACGCTGACCTGAAATTTTTGCATCGTCATTCCACAGCTGTGCGTAGCCAAAACGACCGCAATGTTTGCAGGAGGCATTATGAAGTGTATAAAAAGTCTATTTTGGGGGGTTCCTAAAATAGGGGGTAGCCTCTGGTAATTTAACATAGCTTTTGAACATGGCAATTTATAGTGAATGTTCCCATTAAAAATGGTGGATCTTTCCATAGTTATGTTAGTTTACCAGAGGGTACCCCCAAATCATCAAGTTCATTTACGGATAATCCATTATAAATTTGTTATAAGCCACCCATTTTTTGCGATGACCTCGCTACAAGTCCCAGTGTCACTCGGCAAAGCCGAATCTGTTTTGTGGAGGACCGGCGAGGACCGGCATTTTTTTAATGGACATAGTATACATAGACACAGCATATACATAATAGTGTACATATACATAATAGTGTACATATATATATATATATATGTACACTATACATACATACATACATATATATGTATAATAATAATTATATTATATATATATTACTATATCGACAGAGCTGTAGGAACTCTCTACGGATTTTTTCATCAGCACCCGAGAAAGAGGACGAATTATCGACTGTGCGCACCATCCAAGATCATTACTATATAGAAATCCCTTTTACATAGGTATCAATTGGTATTGCATGGGTACTCATATACCTATGAAAACAATGGATATAGTAGTACCATGTAATACCATGGTCAACTTCCATTATTTCCAGTACTATTATACTATTTCAATTACTCATGATATTAACGGGTATATCAATGAGTATATTAATGGTATTAATTGGATGTATATATGAATGGGTATATCAATTATCCATTATATAATTAAACCATCTTAAAACCATAGGTATATACATATATATATATATAACACACCAGCAGCGAGTATCCATTATACCCATTATAACATATTATAACCATATTAAACCATGGATATCCATTGTATTCTACCAATCTTTAACTATAGCCCATGGGTATCCATTGTGTTCTTATAGTACTATTACCAATGGTTTACTATTTCCATGATTTTCATTACTCATTATACTATTATACTATTCAAATAATATCATAGTCATGGAATAGCCATTCTATTATTATAATGAAGATATTCATGGGTATTCCAAGTATAATATAATTCTATAATATAAGATTATTCTATAATACACTATCTCCCATTCTAAGTATACTACCATCTGGTTATTTAACATAGCCATGGAAAATCACCATTTGTAATAGGTAAGCCTTCTATAAATGGGTCATTTTCCATGGCTATGTTAAATGACCATAGGGTATCCTAATATCCCATGACTGTGTTATAATTGAGGTATTATCCCATGACTGTAATATACTATTACCCCAAAATATCCCACATCTAGCTGGGTAATAACCATAGGGCAATAGTATACTATTATACTATTATCTTCCGGCGAGTTGCGAGAGTTCGCATTCTTGTCTCCAGCAGCTGGGAGCCTGGCTCTTTCGGCACCATGGCACGTTAACGTTGGTGGGATCCCCTGGGGGAAACACAACCAAAAAAGTGGGGAAAACCATGGAAAACCAATGGAAAACCCATGGAAAAGCATGGAAACCCATGGAAAACCCCAAAATATGGGATCTACTGAAGTTCTGATTTTTGTTTGAGAAAATGGGAGTCGAAACTGGATTTAATGATGTCTAACTTTATGACCCCGTGTAGAACAGAGAAAGTGGATTTTAGCAAAAAAAATAAAAAAACAACACCAAAAACAACAACAGAATCACCAAAAAAACAAATCGACAGGAAGAATCACCAGAAGAAACAAGAAAAAACAAAAAAACAAAATAATAAAAAAACAAAAACTGTGGAAAATGCAGGTTTTGATTTTTGTTTGAAGTTTTTTTCTTGTTTTTTCCTTGGTTTTGGTTTTCTAGTTTGTTTTTTTGTTTGCTCTGGTTTTGTTTTTTTTTTTATTTTTTTTTGTCAAACCCTATATTCTCTGTGTTGTTGGACTCATAAGTCTAACTTCATACCTAGTTGGATTAGTGGATTATATTTGTTGGATTGCCAGTAGTTATCATCCAGCTTATGATGGATAATTAAAATGATGGGGAACACAAAAAAGGTGAAAACGGAGTCCCCCAATTTTGAAAAAGACAGACTTGAGGATGGACATACCATGACATATCCGAGCCAAAACAGGTATCCGCCAACAGCGTCGGTGCCTGGAACTGCCCCTGTTGGCAGCGGAAGAGGTCGTCCACCTGTCAAAGAGACCGGGAGACGACAAGTCTCCATTTAGTCCTGGTTGGTTAAGAACGGGATTCCCCAGTCTTGGGTTATGACATACCCTCTTGTAAACTAATAGTTTGCTATTGAAAATGGCCATTTCTAGTGGATTTACCCATAAACAATGTGATTTCGTGGTTGGTGGTGCAATAACCATCTTGAAACATATGAGTTCGTCAATGGGAAGGATGACATCCCATATATGAAATGGACAAACAAAATCATGTTTGAAACCACCAGTCTTGGATTATGACATAATCTCCCCAATATATCAAGGGTAGTATAATCCCTGAACTAAGCAGAAAAACTAACAGGCTGCTCAAATGAGATGGGTGTTTATTGGTTGAAATAACTACAATGTGGAGCCACCAGATGGAAGTTGGTTTAGAAACCCCATTAACATCTATTACATCCATTGACTACAGCTACAAGTATCATGAACCAAAGTCACTGGACTTATAAACCAACTTAGCTATCTAGGGCCCACTACATTTGTACGATTTCTGGCTTTTGTGGTGCTTATAACTTTAGTTGTATGAGGGTTTCATCATCGAACGTATGGGGAGTTGAGTATCAAACAAGGACCAAACTGTGGGTTTTTCCCTCGCAATTTTTTCAGGGATTTGCCCTGGGGGATTGAACCAACCCAAGGGGGACTTGCCTCCGGATGTTTGATCTGAAAAGTTGTACCCGCAAATCCCATCACGTAGCCTAGTAAAATGGACCCATTGGGGGTATCAGATCCAGACAATACCAACTTTTGCTCCGGATGTTTGATCTGGAGATGTCAGCTTTTGTGGACAGAATGGGAAGAACCTAGACCTAGACATCCCGTGAAGAGTTCATGAAAAACAACACAACTGTTAGCATAAACACAATTTTTTTGTGGTAGATTGAGGCTTACAGGCGGGATTTCCAGGTCTAAGGATTTCCAGTTCCATTTTGTTCGACTTGTTCGTTTCGCTTTCTGGACAGCTCTGGGATTGATATTGCACCAACAATTTGTACAATCAACCATTGAGGGACCAGATATATATATATATATATAGATACTGCATGGACCAAACAAACTGGAGATTTGGAAAATACTTAATTACATATTACCTTACAACAAATGGTCATGCTT
This sequence comes from Cladocopium goreaui, assembly GCA_947184155.2. Lineage (NCBI taxonomy): Eukaryota > Dinophyceae > Suessiales > Symbiodiniaceae > Cladocopium > Cladocopium goreaui. The sequence continues at coordinate 37,091 of CAMXCT020001778.1, forward strand.
AGCATTTGTAGAGTGTCTCCTTGGGGTACAGTGTAGCGGTACCATACTGCGAATGTGTCATGGATGATTGAATTCTGACGACGCACACACAGAGCGTTCTCCACTGAAATCCAACGCAGGATCGGGTACATCTACTCGCACGACAGGGCCATCTGATCGTCGACTATTGGTCGCCAAATGTTCCAAGGCCACTTTCACCCATTCGCCCTGTCCTTGATATACACTTCGTCTTTGGATTTCGTATGCACGAAATTGTCACGTCACATATATACAAAATCATACAAAATCAATACTCAGCATGCTGAAGCGCCTATGAACCCACAGCCCTTCCATCATCAATGTTTTGTCGGTGATTCCTTGGTTCATCTCCCATTTGTGACAGCTTACACCTCTTTATATGTATATATGTATAATTATATATATATACATATGATTATATATGTTTACCTGGGTTGTCCTAGAGGTATGCTCTAAACATGGCATAGAATCCACCGGTTCATCGTCATTTACCGGTTTTCACATAATGCAATCCCATTAACTCCCAGTAAATCCTGCTGATATGCCAAGATTTACCCCAAAATGGCCATTTTGATAGGACCACTGATGATAAACCATGATAAACCCATGCTTTGATAGCCAATAGCACTGAATTCCACACCTTCCATCCAGGAAGGCACAGTGCTGCACAAAGGCCGCCGTGAACCAAAGGACTAGCGGACGGGTGTAGGCCATGGGAAATTCATGGGGATCTACTGCAACCAACAACCAACTGATCGAAAAGCACGGGGGTGAAGAAATCCATAGAAATCCGAGCCGAGAGCGGATCGACTTTTTCTACTTTTTTCGGAGCTTTAAGGGAGCTTTTCCCATCCACTTCTGGGAGGTTTGTAGAAGAACTGACCTGGTAGGTGCTCTTACCTTGAACTTGAAGATGAAAGCATCAAAATTGGGACCACGGTCTGATATCATCTGATCTTAAACACATGATTGAATATATGCTATCTAAGTACATCAAACTGAATCCAGGGTTTCAAGTGGGACTGCAAGAAGGTGTCTATTAATATGGCTGGATGAAGGAACCAAACATCTCACTTGGAAGGAACAGGTATCCCTGAAGTTATATTAAAAAAACATACTGTAGATTCTTGATTTTGGATATTCTAGCTGAAATGATAATCTACCCAAATCCAAGCGAGCACGTCGTAATTTGTTCGTTCTGAATATGATTCTTTCGATGGACATCCTGCAGGGCATGTGGATCCCCACAATGGATGTTGGAATACCTGGAATACCAAAAAAAACACAGGCACATGGATAAACAGGATGATTGACCTCTAAAAATGACCTTTAAACACTTGATGAGATGTTTGAGGATCAACTTTTTGACATATCCTAATCCGATGATCGACTTAATATAGCCTAGTTTGATGATCAACTTTTAAAAGATAACATGCATCTCTGATGATATCATATGATATATGATAATATAATATAATATACACTTCTAAGACATAATGATTCATAATGTCTACACAGATTGATGATTTTACCTTCACCATTTACCCACTCGTTCTCCCCGAGTTCCCCCACTTGCTGGACGAGATGTTGGGACCTGGAAGCGCCGGATCGATGCGCCATTGGATTGTTGTCTTTCTTTAAGGCCCCATATAAAACAACATAACCATTATTTATGGATATATCAACACAATAAGCCATCTATGGATATAGTTATACCATGTTATACCTCATTTATGACCGAAAATTCAGGCCCCATATCCACATTAGCTCACCATGGTGCTGGAATATGAATCCCAACATTTGCCCAAAAGTCCAAAATCACCCTGATAAATGTAGGTTAATATACCATATTGTTAAGTACAAGTCGAAATCGTAAAAGGATGGTCATTACTGTTCGAAATACCTGCGGCAGGGAAAAACCTTCGAAGGACAAAAAAACCCTGCCGCAAACGACAAAGAGTGAACAAAACAACAGCGTGGGATCGCTGCATGCCAAGAGAGGCCAGCTGAAAGAGCCCCCCCAAAAAAACAGCATAGGCATAGGTGGAAAATCCGTTCGGTCACCAAGAGTGCAAGCGCCACAGCAGAGAGCAAGCCCTTGGGGCAAAGAGCTCTGCCAACATGCCATATTCCATAGTGGAACTGAGTCGCTTTCGAGCCCATTTCAAGGCATGAAGATTGTCACCTCTACCTGGAAATCGATGACCTCCATGAGAGTTTTTTGTGGAATTCTGACATCCCCAAGATTCGCTGAATGGAGATTAGCTTCATCAAACTTGAATCGCTTAGAAACTATCTCGGCGGCTTCAGATAAAATTGCATCCGGGATCGGACAACTAAAATCATCTTCGATGCCATGCTTCTCACCAGCCATGAGACCAGATCTTCTTTCTTCCACTGACCATGACGCACGCGTCCGAATTGTACCATACATGGAGCATATGGGATATAAAACAAAAAACAACATGGAAAACTGCTTCATGGATGTTTTTTCTTTGGTCGGTTTTTCAGACTCACAAAGAGTGTTACAGCCAAAGGTGATCTCCATACATCGTCATGGCACAAAATATCCACCATTTGATGGTTGGAAACTCAACTCAGATTCTGATTGGTGGTTTCAACCCATTCCAAAACATATTACTAAAATTACCTAGGGTAAAGTAACAAATATGTGGTTTCGACCCACCATTTGAAGATCGTTTTCCTGGGTAAACCATGGGTTTCCGCATCTATGTTATATAGTTCGCCCTAGGACATATACATATATATATATAGTTTGTGTTTATAGTCAGTTTGCATCATTATACCGACAATTAGGAAAAAAACAGATTAAACCCCCCAACTAGACGTGTTTCATGGCCTGTATACCTACGTAGGATGTAGGAATCACTG